>JAVQJS010142038.1:0-14281 GCA_036024795.1 Galaxias rostratus | reverse complement strand
ATTAATGAAATTAGTTCAGTCTCTTGAGGAAGAGTAAAACAATATTAGCCCTCATACATAATGGAAGCAACAGTATGGAAGTAATTATCTAACCAGTCTAACTGACTCAACGAGACTTCAAAACCCTGCCCTACCGGCTGTGTATCAGCCCACATACTTTCTTATGGTAGGGTCACAGTGGTAACAATAAACCCATAATAAACAAAAATGTAATTCTACCCTAAGTACCATCTGGCTTCCTACCTGTGAAAGTCTATATAAGGGGTGAATTTAGAATGTACATAAAGTAACAAGCAGCACATCTTACCTAATCATTTTAGAGTAATTTTGGAGTTTTAATTATTGATACAACTTTCACATTGTTGTTAATAACCATTTAATTCATGGTCAATCTCACAGTAATTGTAGAATGGGAAGGGATCGCAGAGTAATCGAACATTAAGTCTCAATGCTGCTTCTCCCAGCTATTAGTTTGTATATCTGTGTATGTATATGCGTGTGTATCATGTTGTGTCGGGCTTCACACACTTGTAGGTTCCCTCGTAGCGGTATCCTACCCTTTTCATTAACTCATCTGCTTCATGTGGGCCCCGACTGAAAGAGATACAAAAAAAGACGTCAGATTGTGAATGCTAACACACACCGATCACAATGTTCCGTGTGAAGTCATCGTACTGTTGCTTGATGGATGTATTTGTGTGTGGTCCGTTTCAATCGATAGATTGAACGTATTGCTCCTTGTCTAATCGATAACATTGCATGTAATTATAGTTGTATCTTTGCTTTTACACAACAAAGACAATATTTAGAGCTACCTTCCATAAGTGTAAGGGACAGGAGGGGTCTTTTCTCTTTCTATTTGATGGAGGAGGGGGGTAAAGATCCTCCAAGCCTCCTTCAACTCATCACTAAGAGAACGGAGAATAACAATTAGATAATAAAGTAATTGGAAAAAATTATTAATAAAATAGATTTTGATAGGAAAAGATTAAGATTGAGCTGGTGATAGTCTAACATAAGACCTGCGAACAAAGTGCATCTGATTTCCACAGAAGACATCTAGTATCAGTCGCTCATATGCATCTGGGAGTTTAACATCCTGAACGAGGAAAATAAAGGGAACCTAATAAATACAGTAATCAATTGGATATTTTTACGATTTATCACAATACATAAGAACTTGTGTTTAAAATGCAATTGTGATCTTGATCTGTGTCTTGTGTATTTTGGTACCTTGTATCGGCTTTTGTAAGTGAGGTCCAGTTCTGTTTCCTCTGGGCTTAAGAAGGCTCCGGGTTTTTTAGTCATCATCTTTAGGTAGATGGCTTCATCAGGCTGCACCTGTACCACCAGCTCATTTCTCTGGCAGCGCTTTTTGAAGATGTCCCCTGGTACATCCGTGAACTGCAGGCGCACTTCTGCCTTCCGCTCATTTAAAGCTTTGCCACAGCGCAGAATGAAGGGGACTCCTGATGCAGGGGAGCAAAGTTGGAGAGAGAATAGTATGAGACAAGTTGAGAGAAAATGGCTTGCTGTAGAGCATGATTGAAAGATTCAGTTCATACCAGCCCATCTCTCGTTCTGGATGTGAAGTACTGCGGTGGCGAAAGTGGCCGTGGGGGAGCCTTCAGGCACAGTGGGGTCGTCTAAGTAACCAACCGCAGAGGGGCCCTCCCCCTCAGGGTCTCCAACATACTGCCCCAGCACCACATCAGAGAGGGCTACAGGGGCAATGCACTTCAACACCTTAACCTATCACACAGAGCGCAAGTCCAGAGGCATTATGCAACAAAACACAACACATGACAAGATTGTGCTGCAACAGGTCTGTGCGGTACAATACCATATGCACAATGCACTGATACATTTTCAAAGTAAATCCTTTTCTTTGAAAAGGTGTTTTATTTATGGAGGCCACTCAACCTTTTCATCCCTTATGTCATCTGAGGTTGTGGAGGCGGGCTTTTCCATAGCAACCAAGGTGAGCATCTGAAGGAGGTGGTTCTGCATAACATCACTAAATTGGAAAGGTATTTCAGTCCAACCCCGTACATCCATGATCACATAAATGTCATCGATGTACTTTTGTCTTCTTACCGAATGATACCAAAGTCATCAAAATACCCTCCTCGGCCCTGAGTTCCAAAGGGTTCCTTGAAAGTAAGAACCACACAAGCCACACTATTCCTATTCCAGATAGGTCCAAATATCCTGTTCCCAAACCTGTAATAGAAATATGAGTACATATCGGCGACGTACAGTGGTCAACAGCAAACATTCTAGTGGTCCAATCAGAAAGAAAAAGGGAAAGAACATGAGGAGTCACACCTTCTGTAAAAGTGCTCCACACTCCATACCTGAGCACCATGAGGTTCTGCACCATCTCCTTGCCCAGGTAGTGGTCCATTCGGTAGACCTGTTCCTCCGAGAAGAGAGAAGACAGGTGAGCTGTCAGCTCCAGTGAACTCTGTAGGTCGCGTCCAAATGGCTTCTCCACGATCACCCTGTTCCAACCCCTGACACGATCAAGGTAAACACATGACTCTCAACTCTCAGTAAATAAAAAATCCTCAGAATATGTGTGATGGATGAATAATTACTTGGGGTGGATGCAGTGGGCTCGGATGTTTTTGGTAACGGAGTGGTAGACACTGGGGGGCAGTGCCAGGTAGAAAATGCGATTGGCATGGCCACCCCCAGGCAGGGAGGAGAGGTAAGCATTGAGCTGGGAGAAGGACTCCTCATCATCATACTTGCCACTCAAGTAAGAGTTCTTACTGAAGAACTCTGAGAGAAGCTCACTTTCTCCGTCATCAACCTGACGCAAGACACAAGGTTTTACAATCTTAACATGAGCCAAACACTTGTGAGAGCAAATGATAGCATCCTCGTGGATGTTCAAGTCCAAGCAATTGTTCCAATGTGGGGGGAAGCGTCAGAGTGAATGCCGGGGCACCAGAAAGGCAAGTGTAACAATATAGGTAGATGCATTCGTGTTCCTGTATACATACGTGTCTTTTCAATACCGGGAGGTAAACATATGTGTTTCCATTTAACACTTGACACTATACAGTCAAGATATATTGTAGATATAACGTAATTATTTTGTTTGTTAATATGAATAAACACAACCTTGACAATACTACTGGAGTCTGTACACTTCTTAGTCAAATACCTTCATTTGAGGAAGAGTTGCAATTTCAATGTCTCTCACAGTCAGTTTGGAGCGGGCAAAGCCTAAAAAGTAGGTGTTCTCTGGAAGAAGTTTGTCTCTGAATAGCCCCCTAAAGAATGGCATGGATACAAATTACTTCACAGAATCAATCAACTCAGTCATACTCTGGCACAAGAGGATCAAATCACATATCCCGCAGCAACAAGCTTTGCGTCAACATCCTTACATACCATAGCGTGGGGTAAATTTTCTTCTTGGCAAGATCACCCTGTATGAACACAGACCATAGTAAGACATGAGGAGGTGACCTTCAGTTTACTGAGGAAAGGCTCAGTGTAAAGTCCAACCAAATGTATAACTTCAAATTGAATGATTAAAGTGTGGCGTGTGGTAGGGCAAAAGGTTGAGATTGGGAAAGTCAACTGGTAAAGATAAAACAAATTAACCCACGACGCATCTTACACAAAATTCTACACTATGTATTACATTACAAACATAAATAATAGCTAATACTCAAATACGCTATCATTAGAACCAGGAACATTTGATTTTACAGACAAAAAGATTTGATTGCAAAGTTCTCAGCATTTCAGTCTAAAGGAATAAAGGAATCATCAGATACTGCACATTTGACTTGAACCCTTTGTTTGCTATGTAAATGAAACACTTGGGTAAGAGGATAATTAAAACAAACTAGACTCGAATTGCACAACTGAAACTTTCTCATAGTAGGCAAGGCTTCACCCAAAAATATATAATTGTTGCTAAATAGTCTAGCAAGGACCAATTTATCAGTCCAGTATAAATTATTTGGACATAGACTGAAAACGTTTGCCAATAATTATATTGCAATGTTTAACGCAACTTACAGAAGCTCCAAGTACAATGAAGATGTGTGTGTCAGACCGGTGGAACTGGTTGTACCCGCACAACTCCCGCCTAAGTTGTCCAAATACCTCCGAGTGAGAGAATAGCCCGACTTCCATCTTTTAACATGTCTCTCTGTAGGGTCTTGGCTTGCTTGCTCAGGATTGTTTGAACTGTCATTGCATTGCTGCCACCTATGGTTAAAAAGTACAAATATCTTGTCACTTGACACCGTGCCAACAGGATGCAACCTACAATGCACTGTGTTAGACTAAGCATGAAAAACCCAACACCCATCACATTTCAACATTCCAACAGACCTTCCTTTGACAATTCTAAGCCATTTCAATTGATTAATGTCTCCTTCCTTGTCTTTCTTTCAGACCGTCTATTACACAGATACTTTCTGGAGAGCAAATATAACTAATAAGAATAACCCACATTGCTTAAACAACACCCTGAGTAAACATTGATTTTCCACAAGTATTTATTGCTGAGTGAACCATTAACCACTTTTATTCAATAGCTCTTCCAAAATGTAATACTTGGTCCCTTACCAAAGGAAATCTCATGATGAAAATGCATGACCTGCCCTCTCCTTATCTTTGTGATTCAGTGTGAAACAGGATAACAGATAGGGTGCAGTCTCATAATGTAAGTTCCATGTTTTGGTTGTGCTATATAAACTGGACAAGTAGCAATGAACAGGCCACGTGTCTTCGAAATAGAAATACACGATGACCATGTATTGAGTGTGATGAACAGTGGGTAAAAAGGCACACAGTATGTAAAACTAGCAAATATGCAAAGCATTGGCACACTGGCAACAGATAAAGTATAGTATGATAAACTCATACTTAGATTAACAGACAACATGCTGCTTTTATTCATTATGTGCAACATTATTTTTTGAGAAAACATACAACATACTGTACATACTTCCAATTTTCACAACAAGAAAAATGTATTATTTAAATGTTCATCTTCATGTAGACAGTCCAAAATTTCAAAAGTTGGAGTGTAAAGGTTGATTAATAGAAACTTCCACCGTCAAGCCATTAATAAGCGCAAACCATTCCCTCTCCAATTCAAGACCAAACTTCTTTCCAAAAAGGAATTCCTGAGTTTCCATGAAATATTTTCAAAACCAACCAGAGGTCCAGCACAGTGGTAAGTTTCCAACTTTCTTCACCATTTATTCTGGCAAGTCAAAGGCCCTTTTCGCGCTACACCAAAAAAGTATTGTACGCTGGAGCCGGAGCTACCTGTTGGACCCTGAGTCTGAAGGGAGGGACAGACAAAGTCATTGGACTGTGGATTGTCTGACAGTAAGGTCAACTGAAGGCCCAATGCTGGTTGCGATCATCAGCGTTGCACTGGTCCATCAGAACTTGACCTCCTTTCCAGTGCAAACATTTCCCACTGCTTGGGTTCTTGACGAGCTTTTCCTGCTGATAGAGCAAATGAGTGACTTGAAACACATTCAATAAAAATCTCATTGCAGACAGAGCGATCTATACACGTCCAGGTGTCAGACAAGGCTCTGAAATTCTTGTTCAAATATTAGAATATCAAGGGTGTTCATAAGACTTCAGTGGAATTGGTGCCTGGTGGCTACACACTATTCTGTGGGACTTCATTGTGCCTTATTACTTGTTCTACTCTTCATACCCCTAGTGTGTTAAAGCAATACCTGCCTATACACATACATGTAAATGTAGATTAAACATTGTCAATCACAGTCCATACCTGCATAAACACCCATTCTTGTTCTGGGGCTACTCTGGTGCCCCACCCTTTGCGCTGGCACATCTCTACCTTGACCTGGTCTGGCTGCGCCACTGCATGGAGACACAGCTGCTTACCAATGTTGTGACGCAGTTCTTTTTGGCTCGAGTACTCAAAGTACTGCGGGAAACAAAAGTAAAAATGTTAAACTTACAAAAATTACTTTAACACAACTCAATGGAACATACTAAGGATTTAATTGTTTTTTTTTTACCTGATTGCCACCCATGTTGTGACACGTGTACATAATGACAGGTTTCCCTCCATTGTTGTTATCTCCTCCCACATCTAGGCAAGTCTGGGAGGCTGCATTTCTAAGCTTTGCATATGCAACAACACAATATGCACATCAAAATATTGTAAAGAGTATCTGCTAGAAAACAGTGTGCCTGCTCTGGTCTACGACTGGGCACAGGTTATATTTAAGAGGGCATACCGATCCGAAAACAACAGGGTTCAAGTCAGGAACAAAGGCCTCTGGGTAGACTGTGTTCAGATACCAGGTGAAGTTTTTACACTGAAGTTTCTCTCTCAGGTTCAGCCTGTCAGAGATGTCTCCAAACCTATTCTGCAACACACAAGCCACATAAGAACATACATACAAACAATGAACAACATATGAAACCTAGATACAATGAATAACATGACTTTAGTCCTCTAACCTCGGCTGCCATCTTGGCCGCGTTTTGGTTCCGGCGGTAGAAGATCTTCTTATATTCGTCCATCCAAACCTCTGCCAAGCGCACCTGGTTGCGTGTGATAACCTCTGTGCCCTTGGGGAAGGTGTGGGGGCTCTTGGTGCGGAAGACATGGCCGACCACTGAGCAGGGGATGATCTCCAGCTGCCCACCACACTGCCACACCTAGGGACAGCACAAGCACCCACACATATTCAGTACCAAACTAAAAACTATACATTTTCCTTCCAAAAATATTTTAACGCTCAAACTAATTAATTATTGAGACTAACCCTAAATGACATCTCCACATTCTCCCCACCCCAGATCTCCATCTTGTCATCGTAAGTCCCGATGTGTTCAAAGTACTCTTTGGAGATGGAGAAGAGACCACCGGCAAATGTAGGGGTTCTGACAAACATATGTTTACTTAAACCAGAACATTCTTAACTACAGTCAACACTCTAGAAAACATCTAGCACACGTAACTCTACCCAGCTACAGAGTATGCACTTACTTAACAGGGTAGGTCTCATCCTTGCGTAGGCTCTTAGCGTGCTCAGGAATAGCCTCCCAGCCAAATGTGAGGCTCCAGTCAAAGTTGCCGCGGTTGTGAGCCCGGGCGGTGGCCACTGGCTTGTTGAACTGGAAACTGTTCAGGTCAATGGTGGTGATGTCGGGACTGACCACAGCTGTGGGCTCCTCTACAATCCGTGCAAGCAGGGGCTCCAGCCAGCCGTGAAAACACTCACCTGAAAACCAGGGGCCACAATTCCAAACAACCAAAAAACAGTGTATATTATTGGTTTTCATTTCACCTCATTCCAATATTAATAACAAGGTTCAAACTAGTTATTTGATAAAACGTATCCAGATCAGACAGGTTCGTTTTCCACTTAGAGCTAGCAAGTTTGTTAAAGTCAAAAACTGGCTAGCTGTGGTTCTCTCAAAGGGGATAACTCACAGTGAGCGTCCAGGAAGGTGAGCACCTCGCCCTTGGCCACACTGGCACCCAACAGTCTGGCTGTGATCAGGCCTTTCCTCTCCGCTTGCCTCAACACTCGAACAATCTTCAGTTGGCGCACATATTCATCTAGGGGGCTCTTCAGATGTTCTGAAAGAAACCAAATCTGAAGTATGCAGGGATACACATAACGTGTGTATATTTAGCCATGGCTAATCACTACAGGGAAAAAGCTACAGAAACCAAGAACCAAGTTAGTTGCATGTTTAAAATATTTTACCATTTGCTGCAATTGTCTAATAAAAACACGTAAAAACATGTCAAGTCTAGAATCTTACAGAAAAATGCATGTCATAACAAATTGTTTAGTAAACAGCAAAGACAAAGCACATATATCATTGTCAGACCATTTCACATCAGAGGCCATGACTGCAGTGCAAGTAAGTTAAGCTTTGTGAAAAAGTTGAGGCAACACAAAGTACAGCAATAGTTCCTTAAATAGCATGTTCCAACTATACCTTAGAAGAGGTTACAATGGATTACAACACTTAGCTGTCAGATAAGAAAGCAACTGAAGAAGAAAAAAAACTTTTCCACACACAGAAATATCCGATGTGTCATCAGAAAACACTATCGGGGACAAGGCGTCTGAAGAGATGCAGTTTATGTAGGTGTGACACATTGTGGCCTCTAAGCATTCTCATTTCCTTAGTCATAATAATTAATCGTTTGACGTCCTCTTGTAAAATAAACATCGTAAGTGGTATCAATCAGATAGATTTCAGAAGTGGGTGTGTCCTGTGCATGACAAAGGTTTTGACACACACAAGATTCTCAAGGGACTCTCAAGACTCAAGCTAGTCCGTTCTCGTGTGTGCTGTAATGTACAATGTATGCACAACGTTTGCCATGTCCAATGTACCCGTCATCCTTTTAACAAATGCAGAGTTAAAGCACGTTTACCTGCAGTGCTGGCATCATCGACCATGATGATCTCGGTCAGTAGGGTGGCAGGGGAGGAGTGCAGGACGCTGTAGACCGTCCGCAGCAAGGTGGACCAGGCCTCATTGTGAAACACAATGATCACACTGGTGGTGGGCAGGGGTGGGCAACGGCGGAACTTACGCTCCACACACCTAGCATAAACAAGTCCCAAACACACAGGACATATCATAGTACTTCCCCAAATGAAAGCCCTAAGTATATAGATAAGCGACAGTACCAATAAACCAATATGTGCATAGCTGTGAGCTTAACGTCTTGGTTAAACAGTCGCCCTAAGTATACAGAGGTTATCAATCCAGGTGGCGGCATTGTTGCTTATTGGGTTTTGGAACATTGCTTAGTCTGTCAGTGATTTAAACATTACATTAGCAGGTATCTATTATTACGAATAGGTTGAGTCCAATAGTCCGGACTTACTCTGCTGGCCGAGTGTCATCTCCAAGACTACGGTGGAGGGAGATGCGGTCACTGGCAAACTGATTAAAGCAGTTTTTGGTCATGCCCTCCTCTTTCTCCTTCTCTTCTTCTGCTGTCAACTTGTCCATCTTGAAGGCAGCCGCATTTGCACCAGGACTCTGGGGGTCCTCCCGAGGCCTCTCTAACAAAGGTTTGAGGTCATTCTGGCTGTAGAAGCCAGTGGGGCAGCGGCTGTCCGGGGTGGGCTGTTCCTCCAAAGGCTGGGGCTCCGGAGCTCCAATCTGGAAACCCAGGTTGTTCACTGCTCCTCTGACCATGACCATCACTTTATCTTTCTTGTCAACCAGCTCCTGGAACCAGGGGTCTTGGGCAGGGTTGGAAGCCACGTCCTTCTGAAGCACCACAAGGACCACCATAAACAAGGTGCCCCCCAGAAGAACCAACTTCAGAGGGGACATGCGTCGCCGCAGGAATAGACGCATGACGATGAAAAAATGCGATATTCAAGCCTGTCAACAATAGAAGAGAAGACAATACAATAGTTTGAGTGAAAATTATTTTTCACAGTTCTACAACCCCCCCCCCCAAAAAAATGATTTTCTAATTTGAGTTTCCTACAAATACTGTCAATCCACATGTCCAAACCGTGGTTGTCTTCTTACCCAATGTAATCTGCACTACTACATCTGGCACTCCAGGCAGAACTTGTTATGTGTATATGAAACAATGTCATAGCAGCCAGCCATCTAGTCAACTCTCTTTTAGCTCCACCCTTTCTCTAGAGTGCATGCCCAAGGGAACAAAGCCTATGATCAGGGAGAGTGAGTGAACAAACACGGCGCACCTTTTAGTAAACACCTGCGTCTACCTGCTCCAGCCACCTTCATCCAGGATGCACGTGGCAGCAGGTGCCTCTGCAGTGGCAGCTCTCAACCCAGTTAATGAGTGACACTCCTTCACTTATCAACACTGACACCTCATCAAGCTATAGCCAACTGGCCATTGGTTTAAGGAAGTGCTTTGCGCATGAATTGTTTTTTTGGTCAACCTATCCGTTTCCGGGAGAGATATCCATAACAGTAACGATCCTCAGGAGATTACTGTTCAAAGGCCCACTTTCTTTCCAAGTCGTAATTAATTTACAATACAGAGGACATCTCAAGTCCTTCCTCCATTATTAATTTAAGAGGACGTAGGTCTACTTTAGAAAGAATAGCTCACTTCTCTTTTTAATCTTCCTGATGGTCCTTACCTGAGATAAGCCAGCCAGTTTGTCTGGTTTAGATTAGCAGCACACCAATAATTGTATGTCTATTTACTGTTTTAATTAGTGTTTTTACAACTTTTAAATGCGCTTTTGGAATCCTTGACGTATGTTCATTACACATGTGGAAAAAAAAATAACAAAAAGTTTTCTCCAATCTAGAAAACCCTAAAAAAAAGCTATCTATATAACACGTACACGTTCTGGGGTAAGTGTCATGTTATGCTGTCACACAATGCTATCGTTCAATTTAAACTTCAGCTCATAAAAGTGTAAAGAACACAACCACCCAATTTCCTTAATTATTTGCTGAAGCTCTATTATTGAGAGAAAAAAAGCAACAAAAAAAAACAAGAACAAGAAACAAGAACAGCTAAGTATACATCGGCTATGCAAACTTTCATAAAGCGAAACGATTGACAGAATGTCAAGAAGCAGGAAATTGTGTGTACAACCCTACAAGGAAGTTAGTTATCCCGCTTAACGTTAAAATCATTACCTACAACACAGCAAAATGACTGATAAAGTCCCAAATAACAAGATTTCTATGAAAATACTTGAAAAAGAGCTATATAGTACATATATAGTACATACTTACAAACCTTTGTGATACATTCACCATGCTTCATGACAAATCACACGTTTCTTTTGAAATCAGATCAGCAGCATTTGGAGACCAAAATATTACTGCTTTATGTATTAATTTCATATTTCTCGCAAATAGATTATTTGTAGTCAAGAAAAACATTGGAGATATCCTACAATACTTGCTTACCTGAAACCAAGAACATTAATTTTAAGAGAATCTTCAGGGTTCCTTTGTTTATTCGACACTTTATCTCCAGAATATAACCGTAAATCGGCGTTGAATTCAAGCGTCCTCAATTTAATAGTTTATTGGGGCGTAAAAGGATGTACACCAGCGCCGTAGCCTCCCGGCATCCCTTTGAACGTAACAGGTGCCATTCCTTACGACGAATAACTGAAATCCCCATGGTCCTAAAGAGAACCACAAAGACGATAGTCCCTCGAATTCAGTCAAAAGACAATAGTTTCTCGATTTCACTCAGGTTCTTTTTGTTATTTTTAAAGTCAGTCCGTCCAGATAGCAGTGGAAACCATAAGACATCTTATTTTTCATATTGAGAATACAATCTGCTAACTTAATCAACGTTCAGCACGGAGTGCTACACATGAACATAACCATATTTATCTTAAAGCATGTTGGATCTATCATTTGCACAAGTGCAATTAAATAGCATCTTCTGTATCACCTTATTGATACAGTGTAATGTTACTATTCGTAAATTGAGACACCCCCGTCTACCATCCCCTAGCAATTAGACTCTTATTTGATAGTCGTTTCTCTCATCATTGCTTAGCTGCTGCTCCACTGCCCTCCCAAGGAAGTTTACAGCTACTGTATATACCAAGTGTATTCTGTAATATTTAAAATGCATGAATGATCATGAGTCAGAGTAGAAATAAAAATATACATAACATTATAACCTGAAATAGAAACACCTGAGATTTTGAATGTGTTGTGACGTGTTTAATGACCAATCATAGTCTACTTCACAAATGATCAACCAACTACAATCCTTCTTCATAAAAAAGGGTATGCATAATAATTAGTTATACAAAACAGCTAAAGGCTTTTTCTTAACTTTTTTTTAGCAGAGGGAATATGAAACCAGAACCATTTAATTTTGTTTCAATGAAGAGGAAAAGAAACACACCCCCACACACACACACACACACAGTTCATAGGGTACTTGCCACAAACAGACAGAGCAGCAACATTTGATTCAGGCCAGAAGGAGGAGCTAGACATCTTGTGACAAAATTGAATTTCAACTTAATAAACTTGTATGCCAACAAACGGGATGAATTTAACCCTGAATAAAACATACATTGGTAAATAAAAATGTGCTGGTGAAACATGATTGTTATTTGATCCAAACTTTAAATGTTAGCCCCTGTTAATGACATTTAATAAGTGATGCTGCTATAAATAAGGATTGTTAGATGGTGCTGTCGTCCTTGACATACTGATTCCAGTCACCCTACTCCACATTCATTTTATAAATAGAAGAATAAAAATAATTGAGAGAGGATCATTTGTAAATACTATCACATACCCAATGCTGTTAAATACTGCTTTGTACAGTTCATGCTGCCATTGTTACCATCTGTGCAATAAGCATCTGGAAACTATCATGAAAAATGTACTGTAGGAGCTGAATAACTTTAAGGCCATACTTTAAGAACAAACAATGAACAGTTGCTTGTAGTTAATACTTGTGTCAATCTGTTCTGTCATTAAATAGCCGGGTAATATGCTAACGGCTAGTAGCACAATCTTAAATAAAGTAGGCGTCTGGTACAGTAAATTCTAATAAAACTGATCAAAATGTTTAAAATAAACGGAATCAAGTAAAAGTGATTACTTTTAAGAGGGGTAAATGTACCAATCAGAAAAATCATAAATAAACACATGAATCAGAAGAATAATATAAAACATGCTTTGCAGCTATCATTTGGAAAGAAAGCATTTGTGGTACAGTATCATAAAATCCTCACAGTGAAAAGTTATGCCCATTTAAGAGATAAAGAACTGTTTTGTATGTGTGCATTCACACGTATAAAGACAGACATACAGTCAAATACACACACTCACACAGACACACATACAAACAAATACACACAAACTATTATAAAAAAATATATAATAGTTAAAACAAGCTCTGCAGTATCAAATCACAACTATAACAGCTTGTCCTTAACGTGAAACCTTTGTTTTTGCTATGACTCGTACCGAAATATACAAGCAATCAATTTTCCATAACAGAACTCACAGCCTAGTTTGGCAAGTATAGAGACTTTGGAGGCCCCAATACGATCCCAGAAATCTATGTCTAGGCTGCTAGGGCCTTTGTATGTGTGTGCCTGTTCTCCTTCATCAGTATAAAGAAATGTTTGCCCATAACACCACAGTGGCATTAACATAGCCTTTTGTATCAAATGTGAAAAAATATGAATAAATAACTCAAGATTGCTGCTGTTCAGCAGATATTTCTGACAAAATTAGTGATGTGTGTAGTAGTGTACCCTATATCAAACAATTGTTCTTTGGTCATCTTTCACCTTCATTCTAACCTTGCATATTAATTTTATGTAAATTGCTTGTTACAAGGTTGTCAAAAAGTCCATCCACAGGAAAAATAAATAATGACTCTTGATGTAAAGTACTTGCTCACACACAAGCAAAGCCTTTTGTTCAGTCAATCTCTTCTAAGGCCACGGGTCTTCATAAATGTGAATACAATCCTTCAAGCAGCTTGGGGAAAAGCATGTGTGTACAACTGAGTGCATGAGCTTAAACAGACCAACAGGGGGCCAGTTGTCGGCCCCCAATCTCATCTCAAACCGTTCATGACACGATTCAGTGCTCACCAGTCGAGTTTGACCACTGCATATGTGTCTATGTATGCCTCCTTCATAGCCGTGTAGTGGCAGTCTTGTGGCGGTCAGTAACTTCCCTAGGGCCCATTAGTGAGGAAGTAAGTGGTCATTTCACCCTTTCCTTTAACCTTGACCAGGCCTCGACAATCCAGCTGGTAGCCTTTGTTGACAAGTACGTGATACAGGTCGGTGGTCACCTAGAAGAGGACAAGAGCACTTGATACATTCGACAGATGCCGTTAACATTTCAAGCTAACCAAGGTCAAACCAAACTGTTGAGCCAGTAAAGAATTAACTTGATAATAATGGGTGGAAAAGTTAATTATATTGTAACTGTGTACGGCTGGATAGCACAAGGGACCTTTCGACAGAAAACACAAATGTTGTTTGTATTGTAATATCATATTATGGACTGCAGGTGGCAGTGTTGATAAAATGGGAACGGTACATAGGATACAGGCTTTCTCTATACGAGTCTAGACAGATTTAGTTGGCTATTTAATTCCATCCATCCATTATCAGAACCGCTTATCCTATGCAGGGTCACAGGGGGGGGGGGGGGGGGGGGGGGGGGGGGGGTTTGAGATTACTTTGGGGGGGGGGCCCGGTAAACCCGGGACCGATCCCCACACCCAGCCCGGGCGCAACCATTCACAAAC
>JAVQJS010142035.1:0-34231 GCA_036024795.1 Galaxias rostratus | reverse complement strand
TGTGTGTGTGTGTGTGTGTGTGTGTGTGTGCGTGCGTGCGTGCGTGCGTGCGTGCGTGCGTGCGTGCGTGCGTGCGTGCATGCACGGGTGGCCTTGTGTCATTTTTCAGAGACGAAAGCATATCAGCTGCTTAAACAATCTGCCACTCAAGAAAGGCTTCAGAGTTCTGGAGAGGAAGAGATGGAGGAGGAGGAAGAGAATGTGGCAGGTAAGACATTTGCCCAACTATGATGCCAGATAGACAGAAGCAGCTAGCCACTGAAGCCTAACCTCAGGCCAACACTCTATATGTCGCATAAAGTAATAAAAGAAGTCTCACAAAGACATTATAAAGATTCAGAATGAGAATTAGGCTTTCAACGTTAAGCCATTAGCAGTGATGTGAATATGCATCAGAGATAACCTTCTAATTCAATGCACAAATCAAATTGTTTGATCCGTCTTGTTTGCTCTTTCAAGGAATAAATGGCAGTCAGACAGAGGACATGGGGAGGGTTGAGCGCTCCTCACATCAAGACCCTAACCCCCGGTAAGAACATTGTCATTATCCAGCGGGCCACAGGAAATGGGCCACCAGACACCAAAGTGGTTGATGTACATTTGCATGGCACTCTCATAATACCCAGTTAATTTCCATAAGATCAAGGGGGCTGCCACCCATTAACTCGTAGATGAAAACAACGAGTCCCTTCACACTCACTGTTAGTAGGGTGAAGCAGATTTCAGGAAGAACTAAAAAGCAAAGCATGCATTAGATAAACATATCTCGCCGTCTCAAGGTTTGTCCTAAGAGCACAAACAGGCATAAAGTCAAGAGGGGAATCAGAGACAACTGTTTTGGAATGAGGAGTCTCAAGTATTGGGCCAAGACGAACATCCTTTCATTTTTTCATCCTTGAACTGCATTTAGAGACGCTCAAATCAGAGCCCTGAGTGGGTCGAAAAAGAACATCTATCGGTAAATAGCTTGCTGTTGGCTAACGCTCGGCACGTCACATTTGAATATCAACACGACTTCATCAAATGTGCAATTGTGCAGTGCGGATCCTCAGAGCGCCTCTTCACTGGTAGCCCATTTGGGCTCTAGTAATGGCTGGGTAAACGTTATGAGGAATAATCTTCTCTGATTTCATGTGATTACTGGGCACCACGCTGACACAAGGGCCTGAAGTCTGCGTCTGCCTGGCCAGGGCAGCATGCTCTCCCTGTCAGCCTATTAGCCCAGGGAAGGGCATAATGGCCTGGCTCGATTGAGCCGCTGATGTCTGCCTTGCCCGCACCAATGACTGCCCTCGTTAATAAACATGAGCCAATTTCAGGCCCAGACCCACTCAGATGGCGCTTTCTCCATGTCATTAAGGCACGTGGGAATCCCACAGTTTGGGTGATAAAACAAAACCCTGGAAAACTACAGGAAAGCAGGACGAAGAGGCATGAGCCCTGGTGAGCTGCCTGCCGCGCACACGTATTTATATACAAAATGGGACTAATGAGTAGTTTTGCATGCTTGACACTCTAATCTCATCCGGGATTGGAGGGACATTGCTACCCAAGGACTGCTGGTCACTATCATCTTCTCGCTGCTCTTCCCTTTCTCCTATTTTTTCCCCTCTTTCCCTGGATGCTTACGTTTAAGCATTCCACTTACCGCAGTCACTTCTTGTGCTTTATTGCTTCTACAAGTGGTCTGGAAGCCCTGCACTTCAGGAGTAGCCGAACACTGCAGCATGCTTTGCCCTCCATCTCGCTTGCCGGCTTATCCTTTACTTTCTCGTTTTCCCTCTCCCTTTCGTCCTATCATGCTCTTCTCTCGTCTGTTCCTCTTCCCTCTTCCTCTCAGTTGTTAATTATTAGCTTTATGCTGTCTGTGAGCTGATGAGTCACATCAAGCAGGGACATAGCTGGAATCCACGTACAAAAACGGCTTCCTTTCTGTTGTCTTAGACAATAATTATGATTTCCCAGTTAAGCCTAGACTACAGCCAAGGGATTGTAGTTTAAAGCAGAGGCTTTGGTGTAAAAAATGCATTTATAGCCCTTTGTGTGGTTCTTCATTATGTGTGGGCCTGATTCATTAAGTAATTGGTTTGCAGTTGTTTACATGAGTATTAAGGCCCTCTATTCAGGGGCCTTTGAGAGATACATTGTGCAAATGTTGCATGTTATGAATGCAGAATGAGAGGCGGGGGGCTAGTCCTATTGGCCAAACACTGCACTCGGCTGAAAAGAGGGAGAAAAGCATGGGGTGCTGCTTTGCATAGCAATGACTCGCCCTTAATAAGCTTTACAGATTAAATACATGCAGTCTATACAAGATGCAAAGAGATACTCTTAACACATTTATATGTGCTCATTTCACTATTATAGCTTTGTAGAGAATTGGGGTCTTTCATATTCTTTTCTCTCTCTTTCCCTCTCCCTCTCCATCTATCTCTCTCCCTCTCTCTTTTCTCCCACATACTGGGTTTTTCAGCCTGATACTTTTATACGAGGTTCTATTTATGGTATTATAATACCCAGGGAAGCGGACCGATCTGCAAAAGTTTATTAAGGTTTCAGCCATTAGAAATCTTTTGCTGCTTTTGAGTGTAGCTGTGCAAAATCACTCGTGGTTGAGTGAGGGTGAAAGGAGTAATGCACGAAGCAGTGAGTCTTAATAAGCAGCTGCACTCTATGTAAAGACCACTTGTTCCGCTTTGTACCAGGGTGCATGCCACTGCTTCCTGTTGTGCATAGGAGCATTGTGCGGCGTTACTACTGTAGGCATTTCAGGTAGTCCTTTTTGTGTTATGATTTTTGTTTCCTTTTTATGTAATAGAAGTCCCACAACAACAGAACTCTTCAGTCATCAGCGGGTGCAGTGTTTGTGGTGCCTCGTCCCTGCTTCACAAAAACCTTCACTTGACAATTAGTGGTTGTAGCTGTCCCTTGGACAACAGGATGTGCTCAGGCATTCACCCTCCAATCAGACCCAGACAAAGTGTCATAATCAGAAGTTGTCTCTGTCTTTCGAATAGAAGTAGGCGGAGGCGATGTGTGTGGCATTGAACAAAACAGCCGCAGACCGGGAGGGAGGCAGCAAAGGATTGGGCTTAGGAGAAAGGGAGGGAGGAAAGAGGAGGGGGCAGATCCTTGTTAAAGGCGAGAGGCACAAGGAGAAAGACTGAGTGGAAGGACAAAGAGACAGCGTAAAATTTGAATATTACAAATCTGAAACAGTCTCAGGGAGAGGAGGTGAGGAAACCATGCAGGTATAGCATCAGAATAATAAAAGAAGCTAATATGCTTCATAAATTCACAAAGATGTTTCAGAGAAGGAAAACTGCAGACACGAGGGGAGAGAGCTATTGTTTTTTTTCCTAAGCCTACCTACATCTGTATAGTTATTTTCAAGTCCTCCTTATAATGCTCGCCATTTGACAAGAACAGATCTGAGCAGCCTAAAAGTATGTCTGCAGCTCCAGTTGACCAAAGTTGGGACTTCAGGGTGGTTTGGAGATTTGTGTAGTCCAAACTTAAATGAGAACGAATGGCTAACGTGAAGCCAGCATTTAGAGGCTACTGCCAGAGGAGGTCACTCTGCTGCACCCCATACCTCCCATTTTGGCATTGTATTATTATATATTAGATTGAAAGACAGCATAGTGAAGGAACCATGGGTAAGCCAATTGTTTTGACTGCATGTGTATACAGTTCTATAAATATCCTATGAAATGAAAAAAAGTGCTTTGTGTGTATGTTGCTTTAATCAAATTTGATCACTGCCACATATTATAACGTTATACTTGTAAAATAATATTAGTTATGTTAGTCGGGATATAAGGACATATAGCAAATGCGGTCCCATGCATTTCCTCTAATACCACAACAACATTTATCACAGCCATATTTGAGTAGGAATGAGCTAGTGTCGCTTCCTGTGGCTGTTGTTCTCACATCTGCAGTACTTCATTCTGGCCAGCAGAGAGCACTAACATGTTGGCCAGCACTTGGTGGAACTGACATGGTGGCCTCATACCGTTAGCCCGTTCTGAGTGCTACATCCTGTAACAGTCCATGGCTGTTAGAGACGTCTAAACAATGTTGCTGTGGGTCATAGCTGGGAATGGAGTAGGAGTTGATGGGAATGATGAGGTGACGGGTCTCCCTTTACCTTTAGACAAGCGCCTCGGTTCTAGAGTGCTTTTGTGCTATTACCATTTCTGTGTGGGTGGCAGGAGCTTAAAAAAGACAGGGTAAATAAAGGCAGTTCTCTACCTATTGGGCTGTGCCACAACCCAAGTTGAAAGGAAATGCCACATAAGCACTAGAAGGATTTTATTCAGTTAAGACAAAATTGGTGTTACACATATGGTCCTGATCTTGCAGTTAACAATGGGGGGTTGTCATATGATTGCTTTGTAGATGGAAATATAAACTTCTGTCATTAGTATTTATTATAGTTGTATGAGAAGATAGTATCTGTGTTATACATCAAACAATAGGTTGACCGTCTATGAAATCTATTGATCTTCTGCACAATGGTATGGCTTACACTCTCCAATGTGTGAACAGGCAAAAAGCAAATCATTATTTTAAAGTATCTGATACCTTTGAAGGTAAACAGTAATGTGCACCAATCATAAAAGCTGTTAAAATATGACAAACAACAATGTGCAACCATCACAAATGTTGTAGAGGGGGAGGGAGAGCAGAGGCGACCTGAAAGGGGGCATTACAATAGCTGTAATTTGCATCATTTTACACATTACATTCACCTCTGTCTCCTGGAGCCTGAAAAACATTGGCCTGCCCAGTCTTACATATTCAGATCATTGCCTCAATTAGGGGAAACTGCTGAAGATGAACTGGCATACATGTTTATGGTAATGGAATATTGGATTGGAGGGGTCAGAGGCAGGCTGGGCTCTCTATGATAATAGCCTTGTCTTGAAATCAGCCCTGTCTCTCATCTGTAGTGGAACAGCTGATGGACAATTCCCATGTCCGCTGAAGTTGTAGAAAAGAAAAGTCCAATTTACTCCCTGCTATTATTCTGCAGAGATCGGAAGTAATCGTGTGAATTATTACTGTACCATTTTAGTATTGTCTGCCATTTGTTATTCATAAGAATAGCTGGTTATCACTGTAAATAAAAGCAGTGCTGCAAGCGAATGTATCCTGCTCTTGTGCTCCAGCAAGTCCTCATGTGCTGCCATGACATTATTTGGCCATAACTAGCTTTAATTAATGGAGTGTTTTTACCGGTAGTTAACTTCTTAGGCTATCAGCAAGCATTCATCTTTCCTTCCACCTATATCTCCAAGGATGCCCCCCTTTCAGACAAATACATTCCACTCTTAGTACTCTACAACATACCAAAGGCTTTGATGGTCACCTTGCTCTGGGTAACCCTTACACTACTTGATGGCACTTCATAATAATAGTTTAATACAAAATGAAAGCTAATTTGATTCTCCTGCAAGAACTCCAAGGTTGCACATCCTAAACTACTAGACTATGTGGCAAAGTATCGATTTATTACACATTTTCTTTGTAGTATTCCTTGAGCTCGGCAACCTTGCTGTAAAGTGCAGTAAAATATGTATTTTCTTTTCTCAAAGCAAATGTTGTTAAAGGTTGGCTAAATGTTCCTTTCTTTGAAAAGAAATGTGTTAGGACTTTACTCACATGACAGGAAAAACCTATGCATTTCAGAAAGAAACACATACCCCAGGTGGCCTTTAATATGCAGATAATTAATTACTTGCCCTTGTGTCCTATCAAAAATGATGCCCACTTTCTATCGTCGACCATCTTCACCTGAACAGATTATTTTTAGCAGAATTTATAAAGCTTATAGTATCAAAAGGCCGTTTGCTCCTCAAGGTTATAAATTGTATTTGTATATTTTTTATTTATTTTTCCTGCAAGCTTGTGAAGCTAAATCTAAAGTTTATTGTTAAGAAAAAAAACGTGTATGTGCCTATAAAATTTAAGTTCTATCCTGTCGACAGGCACTCGTGCCAAAGGTAAGATGGCAGAAGGTTAGAGTGTTTTTGTACTGTTGCGCAATGAAAAAGATAATGTATAAGAATTCATGCAGACGGAAGAAGACAACTGGTGATTGTGGGTTTGTGACTATGTTTTGATTTTTTTTTTCTTTATCTCAAAGAAAACCTCTTTATCGTTGGATGGAAAAACAAATGAGCCGTATGGATATACGATAACCTGAGAGATGATGAGGATACATTGTGGGGCTTTGAATAGGCCCTTTGATGATGTAAATTGAAGAGGAGGCCTTTAAAAGTAGAACTGGGGCCTTATTGCATATGCATTAAAGCAGATCAAAGCCTTTTGGGGGGTACACATTTACATAGCGATATCACTGATGCTATGGGAACCTAGCAACCCAGTCTTTGGACCACTTATGAATAAAGAGGGCCTTGTGGAAGTCCTTCAGTGCGATTAAAACAGGAGTCAAGGAAGTTTCCTTTACTGCTCTGTCTATCCAACAGGGGCTTAGCCAGCAGATCTCCTCTGATGATAAGATAGATGTCCTTTAAATCATGTGTTACACACACACATTTGGTTTGATTGGGAAGGGGGGACTTTGTTTTTGTTTGCTGTGAATTCGATTGTGCACTCATGCATTAATTGACGGGTGATGTGAATGCACTTGTCAACTTGCTGCTAATGGAATACATTCTTTGTATTAAAATCCTAAAAAATGTTTTTGGCCTTGGCCATTTTCTCATCACATGCTTATGGCTCATACAACTTGTATACATCTTTTCAAAATGTATCTATGAGTGGCCTACCTCCAGTTTGCCTCAGTCCACTAATGTGAGTCACATAGGAAAGCTTTTTATATCACTCACCACGAATTCTTGCAGTATTTTGATGTTTCTTTGACCATTTTATTTGGATTATTGTTAAATGTAAATTGGTTAAATAACAACTTCTTTCTCTATCTTTTTGTATTTAAAGGAAACACAAAACAAACCAGAAAACTTCTGCGGTGCAGTCAAAAGGTGAGTGCACATGCAAGGTAACACTAACAGCTTTTCTAGAGTGGTTAGACAGTACTATTAGCTACTAGACTCCGGTTTCGACTGTTTCTGTGTATCAATAGTTTTTCAACATGCCCTCCTTGACTTTCCCTCTGCCCTTGCCCTCGGGGGAATCCCTGCCGCCATCTTAAGTGTCGTTCCATTAGTCTGAAAATTTGAAGTGAACTTGGTAAGATCAACCCTGGGGGGGCTGAGGGAGCGAGTGACCAACGATGGTCACTCCCGAGGTGAATATCACCCACAATGCATTGCCGTTATGGAATTGGTGACGGAAAGTGGTTCAGTGGCAGTAATGCACAAAAAATACAAGTTGCTCACCACTGAGGAAGAATATCAATAAATTAAGCAAGGTAACATAACTAGCAATAATAGTTAGGATAAGCATGATCCATATCACAAATTTAAATGTTTGTTGCCAACGGATACATCTGAATGCATAAGCCTCATTCATATGAGTCTGCATGTATTTTTAATGATTTGTCAAATGCAGCATAGTATAAGCCCTGCGTCTGGCAGTTAATTAATGGCAGTTTGGGCTGAAATAAACAAGGACCGGTGCATTTCATTTAAAACCCCCACCTACTTTCTGTGTTCTTCAAGTGGCCTCTGTGTACGAATGCTCTTTCGTCATACCAAGGGCTGAGGGGAAGTGGAACTAACATTGAAACGCAGAATATACTGGTGTCAGATTCTACCCTAAACAGTTTTAATGAACTGAGGGGACACGTACCCTCTCAAATATTTTAATTCAAAATGTGTCTAATATACTGTTTAAAAAACTTAAAGGAACACTTTGAAAACACATAAGAGGTGAGGGGGAATATGCTGGATGTCTATACTGACATGGGCTGGGTAATGTGGTCGGAAAGAAAGGATGCCAAATTGTTCGATGGAAATGAAAATGATTAATCTGCAGAGTTCAAAGACACCCCCCAAAAAATTATTTTATACATCGATATAGCCCGTGCTTGTATGCACGCCTGACAATGTCAGAGCATGCCCCTTATGAGATGGTGGATGGTCCTGGGGTATTTCCTTTTCGGTCTATTCGACGCCGCCAGGATGCACCTGACTGTCCAGGAGCTCAGTGATACCCTTGTCTAGATCTAGGCGGATACCCCAGGACACAATCCGGCAGGCAGGCAAGGAAGTCTATCAAGACTCTTTAACTTCCAATTATGCTGTAATATTTAGAACTGTAATATTTGCATACACTATAAAGTATTAGTGGCAGTTGGGCCCCTTTCCAATAATTTTTGCTGGGGTCCAAACATTTGCCTGGTTTCCCTATCCTAACAGGGCGCATCTGGTAATTAGTTTCTGGTTTTTGGAACCCCTACATTTGCTAAGTGAAATAATTTTACATAACAAAAGACAACATGCAGAATGCTCATGGTCATTGTATGACCACAAGCAATGAACATTACTCAAAGTATGATATTCTCTTCCTCAGTTTGTGACGCCAGGCCTTGTGCCATGAAGCCATTTGTCACTGTTTTTGGGCGATCGTAACGGATGGCAAACAAAATTTGTGTCAAAAATTGAGACTTCAAGAGAACTGATCTGAACTGCAATATATTAATTTTCCGATAGACATTACAATTTACAAACTATAGAAAGGTGTTGATAATACGTTTATACAAAAAGTTGCCTGTATTGGCTATAGGTATATTGAGCAGGTTTGGCTCTTAGTATTTCAATGTTTCGACCACTGGCATTTAAATAACAGTTTATTTGTGTATTTAGCATTTACAGTTAATCCACTGTACACCACATTTCCCAAAGATAATTGCATGACGCAAAGAACCAGCAAATGCTTCCCCCTTGTCGGGAAAAATTCAGGAAGAACCCCACATCTATCACGCAATAGAGAGTAATTTCCCTAACTCATTTGACATTCTGGTGTTTGATTCTGAAATTCTGAATAACGATACTATTAGGCTAGACAACTCGACCTGTGATTATCTGGGTCTATTCCTGTGTGAACAAGTGCAATTGCAAGTAGTGCCTTGGCAAACTGTTGTTTGAAACCTAGAATTGTTGTTGACTAGGGCCGCATCATAAAAAGTTGTTTGGCAGGTTCACGGTTTTGAGCATACAGGTACTTAATATTTTAGCTTTAATTTAGTTAAACGACCATTTAACTGTAAAGGCGGTTAGTATTTGTAGCAGCATATACATAATTTTTCCTACACAAAGAAGTAAAGCGATGTCAAATTTCACCCATAGAAGGCTAAAGCTCTCTGAAGACACTGCTTGGCTACAGCAAAGTATAATTAATTTTAATAAACGTGTAGTAAGGAACACAAATTTGAAGCATTCACTGTTTAGTCACTCTATAAAAAAAACTGAAAACATGTTTGTCCTGTCTAATACTATGTTTAAAAATTTAATCTATACGTAGATGAAAAACATCTCAAAGTGACCAGACTCAGGTCTTTTTGAAAATAGTTGCTCTTTTGCCAAAGCGGAGTGCTTGTCAATGTCACTTTGGTAAACTGACCAATCAAAATCAATTAAGGGCGGGACAAAAACAAATTCACAAACTGCTCCATCGAAGAAACATTTATTTGGCGGTCTTCTTTGTTGCATATCAACAAAAAAAAGGCATTGGTGAAGTGCGTTTCAAAACTGGTTAAATACACATAATTTCTTTAAAATGTCTTATCCTTTTCTTGTTTCATTGATAGCACTGATTGTAAACAGTGTACTGATAAATTATCACAAATAGATGGCAGGGACTTAGATTTAGACTTATAGGGACTGGTAGACTCGACTCTAGCTGGACCTATACTTGGAATTGGATTTCAGGACTTGGGACTTAAGGGTTAGACTACAACACTGTATTGGACAATTAGATACTACGTTCAAGTTAAGACTATACTATTAGATACTGGGTTAGTCCTGTAGACGTGACAATGTGGACAAAACTAACATTACTAACTTATTATTTTAGTACATTATTCTGACTTAAACTGCCATTACAATGAAGACAATTGCATTACATGAGCAACAACTTCAACCTCCTGTCAATTTCACTAATACGTCATAATGATGTGTTTAACCTTTGTCTTCATTCTGTTTTTAGCATTTTGGGGAGAATCAGATGATAGCAACTCAGAAATCGAAGCTGCATTGCGTCCTCAACCTTCCAACACAACTGATGACTTTGATGATTTCTATGACTGACTTACCTTCAGCATGACAAGGATACTTATACCTGTACTTGAGATCTTTGCATTAAAACTTTGTTTGTTTTTTTTGTCGTCAGTTTATACTGTATATGCCGCATAAATCCTTTGCATTTGTGAAGACCTATGATAATAAAGTTGAAATCGTTCACTGCTGTTAAAGTACATCAACAGTTGTCTATCACACACTCTAATGTTAACCCTTCTTCAATCTCTTTATCTGAACAACTCTTAGAGCTCATAACAACAGCTTGAAATAGATTAAACAGATCTTTTAAAGCAATTTGTTTGCACTGGGCTGGAAATCATGCATTTTCAATGCCACAAGCATCTCAGAGTGGTCTACCTCCAGCATGCTTGAGTGTAGTGATGTGAGTCACCTGTGAAATGACAAAGAACAATGGCCACTCTGGATGGCACCACATGACCCATGAACCTACTGAAGAGGCCCATCTCCCAGGACAAAATGTATAACCACATGAAAAACCAAAGAATGGATACAACCACGGACAAATGCTCAGTATGTAATTTTGGAAATATTTATTTGCAATCGCAATAAAACAGTAACTCAAATGTATGCAACCTGGTAAACACAATAATTAAGGTTTTGAGAGAAAAAAAGTGAAATATAAGGGAGTTCAAATACTTTTTGAAAACAATTGTTTAATGTCCTGTTATACTAGTTTGTGTCACTTGACATCACCTCTTAACAAAAATAGGCTTAGACAGGCAAGCTGATTGGGATTTAACTGTTATTTTGGTGCACAAATGCACATAATATCCCCACACTTAAATACATAAGCCGTTTCACCTTTGATCAACATTATAAAGTTGTCAAGTTTAGGGTATATATTTGTTAAAGCTTGCTGTATTGTACCAATGTAAAAGCCCTGGTATTCAGTGTGATTCCATTAGTCAGCTTTTAGGTGAGTTTATACCTGAACCTTCTAAAGTAGGGCTCAATGTTCATTATTAGTAATGGCTTCAGCCAGCCATGACCTACCACAGCAAAGGAACGATGGCAGAATAATTTAGTTTGCTAAAAAGGCTCCCCAACATAATATCTATGTTAAGGAGCGTGTCAACAGATACTTGAGTGAGGCAGACAGCTCACTGTTATAATGTACCAATATGTCCAGTAACCACACACAGTAAACTCTTTCTGAGGGAACTTCCTCATAAAGTCCTTTATAAACACAATAATCAGATTTCTGATTCAGCACTGCTTGTCTAGTGTGTATTATGTCCCTGTGATAAACACAGTACATGTGCAAGACTATTGTTATAACAGGTTTGTAAACGGCACTATGACATTTTGCCCCCACACAAATATAGACAGTGTCTTCTATGTATGTTTAAGTTACGATGACTATGCATTTATCTATTTGCTATTACAGTGTTATTATTGGATTACACTTTATTTCTTCTGCCATTTAAAACATGTGTTCGAATGGTTAATTTGCCTACAAGCCCTAACAAAAAAAATGCCAGCGACAGAAAGTCTACTTTTAAAAGTAGTGTGTGAATAGATGCACAGTGAAGGCAATGGTTTGACCTTCAGGGTTTTCATATGTATGTAAAGGGACATTTTTATTGGCAACAGGGTCCTCCCATAACAAATTATGTTGCAGATCACCTTTTTTCTCTCCCAAATATCTAAATGTGTACATATATATATATATATATATATATATATATATAACTGTTCATCCAACAAACCTGTAAACCCCAAGAAACATTTTATCAATAAAATAAACCAACTGGACTCAAGATCGCAAAGTCTGTAATTTTGTGATATTATCAAATTATTTCTTATCAAAGCCCGACTAACTATAAAGGAATACCATTGTCCTTATTGCTAATGTGCATTAAATTTGCTCTGTTCAGAGAATCGTACCGTCATTTCCATAGTTGTTAAGGCCTTTTTGATTTATTGCACCTATTGCAAAATTGCAATGTTAACAGTGTCAGTCACACACAGTAAAAGCAGATGGCTGACCAGTACAACAGTACTGTTCTTTAGCAGCTTAGGGGTTAAGTACCTTATTCAAGGACACAGCAGCTGTTAAACACGCAGAGAGTGATGCCAGAAACTGTTCAGTTGCCTATTCACCTCCAGACACAAATTCACCTTCTCAGTCAAGGGACTAAACCCGGTAACCGTTCATTCTCCAGCTGTTCCGCCTTACCAACAAGGCCATAGTGACCCCAATAGAGTGGTCCATATTTTTCTTATCAAAATCTCTACGCATAATGTTAAGCTGAACAGATTTCCACAAATTATTAAAGTTCTAGTTAAGAAAAGGACGGAAAATTATTATAGTAAACTTGATTTATATTTTAATATTGTAGCAAAGCTGAACATTTTTCATTTTTAGGATATTGGTACAATTACATTTCTTAATACAACCGGTGCTGTCCAAATGGAACCAACAGTACTGTCCCAACCATACCCCCAACCCAATCAAATTGACGAGCTCCTGCTCAACATCTTAGAATGGAGGCTTGAGTTTAAAAAACATTGAATGGTCTTATATGTGTTGCACATTTATCTAAAGTAGAACTATGCATTTATTTCCCTTACTCTATTGGGCTATGGTTATACAGTATGCTAGCAAGTCCCCCTAATTCAGATGTTATTGTTATACTCAGGTTATTTAAATTCAAATGATTGTTTCTGAAAGTGTTAAAATTATCTGTGTGGAGGGAGACTTGGATGAACGCAAATGCAAACTCGAGCAAAAGCTGTACTCTCTTGCTTTAAAGGCTAACCAAGGCCCGTGAATGGGCACTATCCATTCTTTAATACCCGGCATGTATTTTTATCCTAGAACAGTAATTTAAAGGTTAGGTTTGCAAAATGCCCTGTTTTGTAGCATAGTATATAATAAAGCACTTGCTTAGCTCTTACCTAGGTGATTAGGTTTGGGAAGCACCTATTTAATTCAGCAGATTTGTGTTTTTTTTTTACTTTCTCTTGAAAACCTAAACAGTGGCAGATGGCCAGTAAGGGGCGATAGGGCAGCGCCCTCGCTAGTGGAAATATTGTTTTAATTTATTTTAAAATTATAATATAGAATTTTAATTTTAAGCATGTTTTTAAAAAGAACAATAACGTGTACTTTTTTACATATAGATATTTATATTTTGGCCTGAATTAAGCTCCTCTGGGCGTTAGAAAGATTGCCCATACAGTGTGGCAGCACAGCCAATAGCTGACAGCAGGAAATGCAGACAGCAACATCAGCAACATACGTTTAGCCAATCAGCGTAATCGAATCTGCTGCCTGAAGGGTACAATTTATCACCCCAAGCCGAGTGCCTGTGGTAGAGAAAGTTGGTTGGCAATTTGCCATCGAATCCATAGAAGACGACAAGGTTTAATGCAGATTTGCAGGATTTCTGGCGCCCCCTAATTCAGTGTTATCGCTTAGTTAAAAGCCATGAGAGGATGACATTGGTGGGGAAAAAAATCTGAGTTAAAGGACGAAGATGGTAGGCTTGAGTGAGTTGTAGTGTCCCAAACCATGATACCGTATACTTGGATCTGAGTTAAAAACATCCATCTGAGTGCCATTTTATCACAGATACGTCACAAATTGCGTTTTTGGGTGGCTTTGTGATTGTCTTTCGTATAATTAATACCAGACAACAACCTTAGAACAACCAGACAATCTTACATTTTTATTCTGCCTGAGATCTCTTACATGTTGCTCTACATATTCTGTGTTGGCTTGGTAAACTTTTCCTTTTCCCAGTTCTCTTTCTCTGATATTATTCTTTTTCCATGTACAGTGCATGCTCCATGGGTTGAAAGGCCATTGAGGAGCTGACAAGAGGGGAAATGTAGATTTCTGTAATGAGAATACCCAACAGTGAGGTTCTAATCAAAGTTACCAGTCTGTGGTGCCAAATTCTATCTTGAGATGCTTCAAGCCACATTATAATTAACCATATTTAACATAGAGCAGACTCCCTGCTTATAGGTATTCCCAAGATCCAATCTCTGTTTTCTTTCTCCTTCTCACTCACTCACTCTCTTTCTTTTTTCTCATCCTAACCTATTTTCAGATTGGGTAATTAATATGGAAAGGCATCATATTCTGAAAATTCCTATGAGATGGGCTCGCCAAAGCTGTTAAAGCCAAGTAGGCAAATTAGTATTCATGCAGGTTTTCCTGTTGCAAGTCAGTTTTCCCTGTGGGACCAAGTAGTAAATTGGGTAGACAGGCAGTGCTCATCCTTGATTGTGTGAGCAGAATGCCACTGCTGCAGAGCAGCAAAAAAACATTCCTTAGGCAGCAAATCAATTTCAGTGACCTGCTAAATGGAATTGACTACTGCATAATTCTTTAACCCTGCATATCAGGGAGAAAACACATTCTGAGGTAGAACGATTACTAGCTATTATACAAATTCATGGTTTCTGTATTAGTTAATAACCATTTACAGCAAAATTATACATACCCCATGACTCAGTGGCAATCAACAATTGCTTTAATGCACTAGTCATGTATTTGTTTTGCCAATTAACTAGATCTCAGAAACCCCCCATTATTTAAAATGGAAAAATGGCTTGGGTAAGAGTTTGTTTTTAGATGCATGGACATTTGTATGTAAATTGTGAATTTAACATTCCTGCTTGCAATAAATACCCGAGATGGATATAGTTTATGCACCATTGCATTAATGTTGTTGATGTAAATTATAATTTATGCATCCCCATCGAACCACTCTTGGAATATTTGCTTACACGTGCGTTTGAACAAGTACATACTTAAAATAGCTTAATTTATCAGAATTAAATCAAAAGTATTTAATAATTTTGTTTTCTGTATGGTTAGATAATAGTTGACATTGGGGAAGTGCCAAATAAATTCTTTGCACCTTGCACTACAGACATATTTTCAAACAAAAACTATTTTTGGATTATTATTGTACTGTATGTGTATGTGTATTTTTTAAAGTTTAGTCTGGGCTTGATTTTTTTGGGACGTTTTTTTGTCGGAAAAAGCATTGACAGTAAAACAAAGCAGCTTAAACGTGTATCCCAGACCTAAACTTGGGCAGTGGTAACTTCCAGTAGGCCCAGATCATGAGCTGGAGCTTTGGTTGGACTAATTATAAACCGCACCTCTTCAGCCAGTTCCCCAGGTCTATTAGACCCAGCTCAGCAATCTGGCCCATGGTAATTCTGTCTTCTGCGCTCGCCAGCAACAGCATTGACACCGTATGCGCTATGATTGAAGGCAATCTCCCGGCGAAGGACTGAATTTATTCATGGGGTCGTCTCCCTGCAGCCACGGGAGACGTGTCTCTCTCTCTGCTTGCCTCACATCCACAGATTTACTGCAATGCAGCTTTTCATGAATGCAAAAATAATGCCAAATTATTTTACGTTTTTAGAAGTGCTTGTTTTGCTGTCCTTCCAGGGACACGATGGTCTATGAGCAAGCTTGATGTCTCTTCCTCATGAAATAGAAGTACTGCAAACAGTGCCAGGATAATGGGCCACTTGTTGTATTATATCCGTTCACTAAGACAACCGCTTTATAGACTCCGTCATGGAATGGAATAAACATGTCGACCCATGTTTCTGTGTAGCATTGTCATTGCAGGTGAGTACATATTGATAGCTCAAATCTCTTGAAACTCTGATAAATTTACATTTTCAAATTGAATGAACAGTCTACCTTCGCTTACCATCCAACTCTGCCACTACCATTAGGATATGACACTTCTATAAAATTAAGAATGCCACATGGTTAGTCCTTTCAGTTGCAAAATGCACTACATATCAAGGGTGACTCTGATGGGGAGGGGAACTGAAATATAGTTGGCTGACCCCTGACCCCAAAGACATTGGTCTAAAGTACATTGCACACCGTAAGTCTGATAATGAATGGCCAACGCTATCGGATCAGAACGCTGTCCATCGCTGCTTGTCACTTTGACAATAATCAACTTCATTGGATCAGAGTGCGGCTTGCTTGATTTGCAATTCAGAATAAAAAAAATTAGATACAATGAAGATTAATTCAGCAATTTCACAAAATCATGTATCTTCTAGTGATGGGAAGATTTGATCATTTTAGTGAAATTTTGTTAATTGGTCCTGGAGACCCAGTTTCCTGTCCTGTATTTCAAGTCAAGTTCGTTGACTTTTCACGAGACTGTTAGACTTAGGGCCCCAGTATACTTCCAGTGAAAGCAAAAAAAGTTCATTTTTGCAGAGGGTAGGCGAATAAAAAAAATTAGCAAAGGGACATCACTTTGGTCGTTCATTCCCCTGGAACAGCGCATCCCATTTTTTCGAGCTCGGCTAAATACAACACTTTTCAGTAAATATTTTGCAACTGACTTAAATTGTAGTTAGTGAATTGTAAATATGGGGGGATTGTAACTGCATAACCATGGTAAACTGAACATTGATATTGTCTAGGTGTAGTAGCAGTCACGTGACAAATTAACCAATTAACAAACAGCTCAGACCAGATGACGCTGTTGAGGGGGTGAAGTACTTTTTACGTACTTTGGTGTCCATTTGAGTATATGTGTCTCAAGTCGTACTTTCAACTTGCTTTCAACGTGAGTTGAACATAATAATGTTTTCATTTTTAAACATGGTGTTGTTCTCTTAAGGATTTGTTTACATAGTCAGTCTAACTAAAAGTTGATTTCAAAATCACCACAAGATGGTGTCATTCTCAGTTGTCTGTACGCAAAGTCAGTCTTGTCACAATTTGACGTAAGTCTCATTACCAATGATATTCAAAGGCATTCTAACCAAAACGTGTTCTCAATGTCACCAGTAGTCCCAGAACTTGGAGTGTGTCTCACCAAGACCTGACCTGACTAGTGTAGGAACGCTGCTGTCGCATTATTGGTCTAGCTAGTGGATAGACGCTAAAGCCGATAGGTCCTCCACATTGCTATCTTATATAGGCTAACATTAACCAACAAACATTTCATAATTGGATTTTCTATTCTGAGCTTGTAAATTAGATAAATTATATATTTTTGTGTTTGGAACAGTAGCTACATGTTTTAATAAGTAGTCCTAACAGATTATTAAAACATCAACCAACACACCAGAATGGGATAAGGTTTGCCATACCTTAAAAAAATATATATTATTATATATCCATATTATCATGACAAACACTTGTGGATGACAATCCTTTCTATATATTTTAACAATGAGCTGGAGAATTGTTGTGATCTGCTGCAATAATATGCATCATGTAGTCAAAGATAACAGCAGTGATCAATTTAAATATATTAAAGCAGGGTCAGGAGTAACAGTGGGGATGGTCAAATGTACCTTCAGCTTAGATAACTCAACCTCAGTAATATTCGACCAGCTAACTAGTCAAATACAGCTGAACATGTAGGCATATTGCTTGGCCAAAATGTCTCGGGATTGGCCTAGTTTTAAAGCCAATGTTTAACTGATTATGAGGGTATCTAACATTGCCATGATTTTAAAATGCATTTTTCATGTACCATGGGTTGGTTGAGATCAATGAAATATTTTGGTTGGTGATTGAACTTAGGTTGAACTGAAAATGATCTGTAGCTGATGAAATTCCAGTTTGGATGGATAACTAAATGAGTATGCTCATGTGCATCATCATAAGCATCGTGAGACCGAACTGCAATCATTTGGAACACAAATCAACACTTGAAATCAATCTTTTCAGTTCATCAGCCATTTAATTTAGAAGTTAAAAACTTTTCCCAACAATGGTAGATCTCTTTTTCAATCGATATCCCAAGAGTCGAGGCTTTGTGGACTATTAATGGTTAGGTTGGGGACGTAATAATTTGCATTTATTTTTAGGGAGAGGTGCAATTAAGCCTAGATGAACCCCAATATCAATCTCAGAACGTGGAGTGCAGGGAACACTGGAAGTTAAATTAATTAATGTTGTTGATGTGTTTTATTTAGCAGAACCAAGTGTTGTCCTTGCAAAAGTTATATAATACAAACTAATTGTTCATGCTCTTGTGAAGTGTCAACTTTCAAACTCATTTGTGTATTAGGGCTGGAACAATAGCCTGCAAATCAATTGTTCTCTACAATTTCTCCAAACAATGTTATCTTTGTCAATCAAGTCAATGTCAGTTTCAACATTAAGGAAAGATTCAAACACCCTCACATTAACTTCATAAAACTTGTTCATATATGAAACACCCATTTATTTATTTATACAAATTTTTGCCAAACATACATTGTTAGGAAACTTGCCCAATTAGGATGGTCCTTTAAAAATAACAAAATTCATTTTTGGTTATACCACTGAGCACAGAATATTAGTTGATTAATGTATATTTCTTGGTTCAAAGAACTTCATAATGGCAAAGCTATCACAAAAGAAGCTTTTGCATCAAGATATTTTTTTAAATTACCTAGTTATAATTTATCTAATTATTGTGACTGATTTAAGTTTTTGCAAAGATGTTGAGTGTCATTCCTCTCTGACATCTAGATTTATAAATAGAATGCTTCCATTAATCCTAATATGTTGTAACGTAAAATTATGAATGAAAACGGTTGCCTTCGTTTTTAAGTACGGTGAACTCCTAATTTGTTTTTACAGTTTATTCAACACTTTCAGATTTTCCATAGCCCTATATTTCCGAATGTACAAGACTACGCAAAGTATGTAAGAAATCCACTTCTCTAATGTAACTGTACATCCCTTTAGCTCTTGAACTGTGAAAGAAATGCTTCAGTCAAGGTGCATGCACGGGAGAACTATTACTTCTAAAAGCTAGAAACTTGTTAGGAGTGTATCATCATAGCGGAAGAGGCAAACAAGTGCACTTAAGTCTCACAGTACTTGAGCGGAAAGAGATATTTTCACAATTAGCCCTATGAATTTGTTTCCCCCCTGGCATCAAAACATGAGTGCTATCAATATCTTGTTACACAATATACACACATGCTCTCTCATACTAAGGCTGGCCAGCTTCCATGGGTATTTGACACCATTGCACCATTAGACAGGATACATAAAAGTGTGTGATTTGAATATGTGGTTTCATACAAATGTATCTCACATGCCGTTTCCAGTGGTAAACGTGCTTTTACGCCCATTGCTCATTAGCATTCATCAGCTGAGCAAGGGACAGCATCATTCTGCTGTTGTCATGACTGCTGCCGGAACAGTTTGACCTTACTTATGCTAGCCCTAGTTTGAGATTGGTTGTTAGATTGACTTTAATTTTCCACGTCACAAATGGCTGCAGTTTGTAAAGAAGGGTCAACGTGCATTTTGTATTGTTCACCTCTTGACAACACAAGGCACATTTCCCTTTTCATGTTGTTGGAAAAATACCCCAAAGTGATAAATCAATGCTAGACATAGATATTACAAATCTTACACCATGGTCCCTTTAAATCCAAATTGGGCAGGTTGTGTGAAATCAGACTCATTAACCAACCATTACAAAATCGTATTAAATCTTTGGAGGTCTCTTTTATTTAAAAAAAAAAACTTCCATTTGTCTGTCATACAGTTAACTGACCAATAATATCTGATTCGGATGAACCACCCTTGTGTTTGGGGGGTCATCAGAGACACTTTGAGCACACCTTTTATGCTGAACTGTCATTGTGAGTATGTGCGGTTTCTACTACACACCACAGAACCAATCAAGCATAAGTGCATCTCTTTGTATGCAAAGATCTCCAACTTTTATTAATGTCAATCATAGATATGAATGCTGTGCGTGCCATTCACTTTTCATTTCAAAAGCCCACAGTCTCTGCCTCAGCAAAGGAAGGCCGAGCAGCTTTCATTAGTCCTTGGCAATGGCAGAATTCTGTTCAGCACTGTTTCAATAGAGAAAAATGTTGATAAAGCCCCTAAAACAACCTTTGCTATGACAACTGTGTGTGCAACCTCCATTGAACAACTTACTATATAATAAAAAATTAAAAACAGATCCAAAGATCAGCATACTGTTCCTTATTCCTTGAACCAGCACTTTTCTCTCAGAATTTTGTTCATTGATTTTGTGGACTTTGGTAGCATTTAGTAGTTCTATCTACTGCTTCAATAGGGCTGGCTAAATGCAATGTATGCAAGCTTTATTCATTAATGTATATTGGGTCTACCACAGTGGTTCTTAACCTTGTTGGATGTACTGAACCCCACAAGTTTCATACGCTCATTCATAAAACCCTTTGAACCCTTCACCGAACATTTTGTACAGAAAGGGGAGAGCGTGTGTGTCCTGATATCCACCAAACCCCTAGGAATTGATTGAACCCAGGTCTAGAGCCCCTGAACCAATCCCAGCAAATGTGTAATGTTTTCCTTGTTTTAACGACATTTGCTTTGCTAAAATTACCATCACACAACAAAATGTCTGCAATAGGCAGATTTGTGCTCCATGGTGCCCGCTTTGAAAGAAAAAAATAAGACAAAGAAGAGACTTGGCAGCATAGCAGACCTGGCTGTCTGCCATTGTTATAAACCCACAAAACTACTCACTCCCAACAATTTGCCGACTTCAAAATACAGGACTTGTTTATGTTGGAAAGTACTGCTGTATTTGTGTGACGTGCAACTGGTCTGTTATATCAATATTTCTGCTTAGCTCGTCACAACCAACCTGAACTTATCAGCTGTGACAGAAAACCGTATGCTAGGTGGATACACTGGTGTTAAAAAATGCTAAGCCTGTCACTTGTCACATGTCACAAAAAGTTAACAAAACAAAGATTCAATCTTACTAAATTTCGATTAATTCATAGAAAAGGTCGTCGAACTATGACAACACGAACCGTGCATGGGAAATAATACCTCCAGAATTTTTTTTTATTAAATACACTATCAGAAGATGTTGGTATCTTGCATATTGCTGGAGAGGGTCTAAATGAGCATGTCCATCATTTCATATGTCTAATTGGATGAATAAGAATAGTTACAACGGTCTCCAATCTACCTCCTGCATGTTATGTTTGCCATTGGCATTGTGTGCAATGGTGGAAATGTGCTACTTTTAAAGAATTAGCATGGTTGGCCACTACTACAAAAACGTTTTCAGGTGAAATTGCACATCTGGATAAATTCAAGACCAATTTGGTGACAATACACCTGTCCTACAGGATCTACGATATAATGATACCAACTGGATGTATTATTAAACTCAAACCGTGATAATATGAACAATAGTGGTATTAACTTATGCCTAATTGAGATGAGCTTGATAATCTTTCTGATGGTGACGCAAGCTAACTGCTGTGCTGTGTTAGCCAAATACACATTAACGCGTAGTTGTAAATACTGACATTGCTTGTAAACTGCCTTCAATCACAGTTTCCTCAATGTGGCATTGTTCTTTCTTTTTGGAGGGACCATGTATTAGCAAGTTAGCCTTACAAGAGATCAATAAGGTTAGATGACTTCTAGCTAAGCGGCCAAGCGTTACGGGATTTAGCCACTTATAATTAGCTAGCTGTAATAGTGTAGTGTCATGGCATCAACATATCTAAAAAATCAACTGGTATCCTACTTCCACTGGCTTTGTTTCTCAAACAAATGTTGACAGTCAAACAGATACTACATAACTGAATAGTTTATTTTTGTCATCACTCACCATGTTAAAGTTGGCGGTTCACAACTAGATGTAGATGTAGCAAACTTCTGATCGTGTGGCAATTTGATCTGTTAACACAAATGAGGATCGGGGGGACGACACACATTCAAGTTAATTAGCAAACCATATAAAAAAACATTCAATTAAATGTAAAATGTGCAATATTTTGTGCTAAATATTTTTTTCAGTTTCTGGTGGACCCAACCACAAATCTATAAACAGTTAATAAAAATTTTGCTTGTTACATATGTTTGCTTGTTTTTCCAGTGGGATGTGGTGATGTTTAATTGTGCATAATTGGAGGCAGATTCCTGCTGTGATAGGTAACATGTACAGTAGCGAAGACTCTTTTACAAGTTAGTCACTAATTTGACATTATATAATGATGTATGTACCAAATAGAGTTCTTTGATGGAGCAAGGAAAGTAATTAGGTGATTTGTTCCTAGTTTGTTGGTAATGGTCATGCACAGCCTACATGTTACCTACAGTATGTTCTAATGTTATTCTATTCTGTTTTTGAATATTCTACTCTATTTAGGGAGGGTTTTTTCCCATCAAGTAAGAAAGTTATGGTTTTAATGTACTGTACTAATCTGTTACAACACTTCAACACTTCATCATTGGATTCAATGACTGAACCATCTATTTTAATGCTCTGTTTGTGTGGAATTAATACAGGTAAATAGGCATTCTGTGCATTTTCTACTTGTCAGGCAGTCCTAGTCTTGTGGTGTATTGAGCATGGTAATGGGGACTGTAGCAGATTGAAAGAAGGGCAACGCGGTCAATCAAAGGCTACCTTTCCTCTCTAAGGCACTGTGTCAGGGTGTTCCTGCCGGTAATTCTCTGATTTGACTTTGATGTACCAATTTGTGCTTGATGAATAATTGTCTGGTTTGCTGATAACTTGTGGGAGTCAAGTACATTCTGGTGGCACTCAATGCAAATGGGGATATTTGGGACCCTCAAATCACGACAGTAGCCCCTCTATGTCCGCCTTCCCCTTCTGTGGGTAAACTCGCCAATTAGCTGTGTTTGAAGAAGCCATTTTTGATTAGTGCAATCAGTAAACAGCAAGGCCACTCTATGATTGTCCCCCTGATTAGATGAGTTGTCACTTGAGAAGTTGTTTGAGATTTTAATTTATGGCCTCAAAGTCTTGAAAACTACGCTAATTACCTAATCAATTTTCTGCAGTTCAGTGCTCGGATTAAAATTCAATAGCATTGTCAATATTGGCAACCTAATTTTTCTTCTTAAAGTGCCTAAGTAGTGTCTCTCCCACTGTGACAAGCAAATGTCACATGCATCATTCTGGCACAGAGGGACATGATTAGCGGTGCCCGCCTACATGTTGTGGTCAGGATGAGTGGTGTCTTAGAAGATGATACAATTCTACAAGTATCCAGATGTCTCACCATGGATTAGACAGATTTGACTACAAGAATGGGGGAGGTTACGCTAATTCAGTAGTTTTACTTTTTATTAAATCGTGTTTTTGCTCAAAGCTATTCTACAAATGCACATATAGTTCCACTTACTTGTGTTTTACATTACTCACAATCACCAGGCTCTAATAAAGTAAATATATTGAGTTAGGAAGTGTAACTATTTGTGCTGTTACATTTTCAAACTGCACAGGGTATCATGTTTTTATAAAACAAACAGTATGTTCAAATTTAAGTATCCGTGTTTTCTCACTAGTTGAGACAATGCAATCACTCTACATATTATACAAATTGTATCTAATATAACAACACTTCTCTTTTATTATGTATTGATCATTTCATCTCTTTTCATTTGTTAAGAGGACAAAAAACGTTAACTTCACTATACTGACCATATTAGAACAGCATAAGACGGGAGTTTTCCATTTGGATTTTGAGCTGTGAAAGTGTAAATGTTGGTCAGCCCACAGATTGCAGTCAGTATATTGACCACCAAATCCCCAAATGATGGGCTGCTGCCTTCATTAATACAGCTTTGGTAGGTTGAAAGTCTACCGTGTGAAAAGGGCAATGACACAAAGCGGGGATTACGTCTGATTAGGGCAGTTTTAACATGTACTGCTGATTAGGAGGCAGGACATACAACTGGTAATTAGCTGTGAAGTGTGGCTGGCCGGACAGGACAGTTAGGCGGGTTTGTGTATGTGTGTGTGGGTATCGGGGAGGGGGAGGGGGAGGGGGGGGGGGCGTTCTGGCCCTTCTTGGGTGCTTCAGCCTTGCCTCCCTCTTGTCTACCCACCAATACAACAAAAGGGTCTAGGGGGATTCTTTGATTGGATGCAGTGCATTGTGGAGGGGGAGTTGAAAAAGGAGTTCAATATCCCTTTTGGTGTGTCACTACCCCATGTTGGGTGGAGTCAATGTATCCTTTCTATTCCTCGTATGGCCAGCTGGTTAAAGCAGGGCAAATAAACACTTCAGTGTATTCACCCACCAATATGGCTCCCATCTGAAACATTGCTTTTGTCCAAAAAGTGAAGCCTTTGTCCTCATGTTGATTGTGGCCTAATTGCTGTTCAAGACAAATTCAATTTGTAACTGTCCTTCACAATGTTACAACTCGAATCAACAGATAAAAGACACAAGACTCTAGTATGCTGATATTTGGTTGTTAACATTGTTGACAGCAATCTAATTTACAATCCCTCTTTTTGAGGTGCATGCACAGGAAATTATTTCCTCAGTGAATTATACGAATCGATTCAACTATCTGTTTCTAATTTCAGTTACAGAAACACACAGAAGTGTGGAAATGTGATCCTATTCTTGAGGTCAGACGCTCTCTAGCTCGCTGGCATAGAATTGTAAGCCCTGGTCTGGAAGTTTATTAGGGGGACAACAGCTCTGTAATTGTAATTCCCTCTGAAGTGTGGTCAGTGTCTTCTGTTGAAAGCTGGAGATGAGAAAGGTTGCTGCAATAAGATAATTGAATAGAAACTGGGTGGTCCTCTTTAGCTCATTGGCCCATGGGGCTTTTTGCCCGTATTGATGAACAAGATTAATAAATGTTATATTTGCAGAAATTATTAGGTCCTTCTTTGCCTAATTTTAAAGTCTGTTCTATGTATGAGTGGTTAATGTGAGAAAGACAGAGAAAAAGGTATGTAAAGAGGGCAAATACATGTATTTTATCTAAATACATTTCAAGCATGTCTTTATTGTGATATTTTGAGACATCTAGCACAGAGCTAACCCTCACCCACCACTGCATTGCTAAATGATAATAATATATCATTAACTGTTACCCAGAAAAAAAAGACTCATAGTTGACCAATACATCGACAGTGGGAGATAATTTTTTTGCTCACTTTTTGATTTGTTTTAGTTTAAAAGGCAATGTTATGAATAATATGTAGCAACATTTGAATGTTATTTATTTAAAATATTAACAAAAATGTATAGTTATTTGCACAAGCAGACACAGATGGACATCACTGTTGATATATTTTGACTGAGAATGTCCTAAAAATGTATTTAAAATGTGATCTGTATGTTACATTGGGTTCAGATCATCATGTGTTACTAGACATTTGAAATTGTCTATTTACGTTCTACTATTCTGGGATAGAGTAAACAGCTTTTTTTATAACATTTTGATGAAATGCTATGTTTAGTGCTTGAAAGGTATGTTTTATTATGCTATAGAGCTTACCGTTATTAAGCATTTAATTAGTAAGATGAAGGCTGCAAAAGTAAAATAAAAATAATTTGACGTGAGCTGTAGATTGCACAAATTGCACAAAAAACCTTTAGAAACACAAATTCCATACAGGTCACTTTTATAGTTTATTTTGTATGCATTCCATACATGACATAACTGTAACCAACAATTTGTTTTTCACTTGATGGTTAAATTGTCAAACCTGTCTTGTAGCAATGTTTTTACGTTAATGTTTATACCAATGTTTAGATTTACTTCTCTGTGAGAAATAACTTTCCAACACCACACTAGGAGGCCAAAATCATTAATGGATTTGGAACAGGCTAAACAAATTTCCCTTAAGAAGGTTTGTAGGATTTAATGAGGCAGAACTAATGGTGTCCTGCCATTATCAGCGCCTTGTTGGAAACACAGTGTCAGAACAGACTGGCCATTGATTCTTGCTTCAAACCACTTGAGTTCCTAATCAGCTTGTTTGGTTCAGCATTTCAGGCCTGACAAACCCATTGTGAGCCTGTGTCACTGCAGGTCAGTAGTTATTAGTAACAACTGAAAACAGTTTCTCTAACTACTTATGAGCAGAGTGAATACCATGCATAGGGAACTTGGAGGGGGGATTACTGACAGTGCATCCAAGCAGCCAGGCATTGGAGAGAATGTGACATGGTTGTCTAATAAGGGATGCAGTGCCCTCTTCCCCCTCTCTCTACCTATTTCTTTATGTCAATCTCTGGAATGAGTGATGATGTTCATAGTACCTTCTATTGCCAAAATTGTATTCATATCAAGCACTGGAATTAGACCATTTGAGCACTAGCGTCATTGTATATGAATGTGTGGGTGTGTGTTCCTGTGTGTGTCTTTGTATCTATTTGTTTGTGTCTGCATCATAGTGTGTCAAGGCTTTTGCCTGAGATAGAATGACTGGATATACATGTCAATGCAATCGCTAAACGCAAATCAAAACATTTAAATGTTTTTCATTCTGTGGAAAGAAAATTATTTGTAGGCTATGTTTCCTTTCAGATATGATTGGTACTAAGTCCACCCAAGTTTTTGCGTATGGCACAATCTCTTTTGATCCTTCATGCTAGTGATGGTTTTCAAAATCTGCATATGTAAAGGATTACATTGAAGGATTTTTGTGGATACTACAAAACAGCTTTAAATAAAACACTGATTTGTCATAGAAAAAAATATGTTGTCTCTTTTCAACAGCATGTGAGCACATTATACCAATTAAAACTCTCAGAACTTACCAATTCAAAGCATCCTTTTGCTCAGCCATGAAAAGCAGTCCTCCTCACTTCATCGTTTCGCATGGGGCAAGATTTGGGGACGATCTTTAGTGAAATTAGCGAGCTAGAGTAAGAAGGGGGGGTAGAGGTTGTTGGAAAATGCCCGTTGAACCTTTTATATTTTTCTGAAACTTTTTGAAGAGGACCTATAGCAAGAATTTGTTTCATACGCATTCATTTTTAGCCCAAGTTTTTAGCCCATACATTTCCTAAGCACTTAGACTTCCATAAAAATGGGAATTAGATTGCGTTCTAGTATTCAGGATAGTTCACTATTTAAATCCTTATGGTCATAAGAAAAAAAACAAAAGCCTTATTATAATCCAGTATGTTCTGTTTGTAAAGCACAATGGAGGTAATTGAAAGTTAAAATATTTCAATACATTTTTTTTACTTTCCTACATGCGTCTTTGTGTTTAAAAACAAATAACTATATTATCAAATGTATGATTATTATTATTTCCATAAATAAATTATTATACCAAAACGTTGTTCTGCTTTATCTGGCAGAATCAACATCAACAATGCACTTGTGTTTCAATGCAAAATGTACAGCCAATGATGTTGAGCCCTTGCCAATTAGCACCCAGTAGGTTGCTAGGTCACCATGGTCAATTGAGGAGCACATCAATAGGACTTGAAAACGTTTCTCTGCGATCAGACCTTCTGACATATTAACTAGAAATTTTGAGGAGAAAACACAGACAACTTCCTCACTGAATTCAAATTTCTATGTGGTAAGAATTTACTTGTAACCTGAAAGTAAGTACCTGAGGAGAATAGAGCCTGGGAAACTATGTGCATTTGTGAATTCAAGGCTCCACAGTTTGCATACTTCCTGCTGAAATTATTTGACTTTGAGTAAAATAATGCCATGATATCAAAAATGTACCAGTATCCAGGAATAGCTAAATATATTGTACTGTTTTGTGTGCATGTGTGTGTCCATTTGTAATAAAGTCAGAAGCAAACTCACAAAGTGTGTGCATGTGTTTGAGACAGATGTCTGTGTCTGTGCATGCACTACTCATGCAGCCAACCTTCAAAATTATGCATTTTGCTTTTGACACTAGAGTTTTTTTTATGTTTCAGTGCAATTTAACAATAATAATATTGGCTTCATAATATAAAGTAATTTTACAGCCTATACTGTCTTTAGTTACTATTATGAATGGTTAAAATAGCTTGTGAGCTATATTGCAACAATCCCCTTCGCTTTAGACAGTGAGTCTGTAAGCCATCTGAAATCCATTACAACACTGTACATACATGGTTGCATTTCTGCTTCAACTCATTTAAAGTGCATGATCTTATCAAAAAGCTTTAAAGTTGATAAAAGTAAACCGACTGTGGCCAAAAGCACCCAACAGCTTAAATACATTCAATAATAAAATAAAACAACAGTTTATTTGAACACTCATATTCAAGTTTTTTTCCCTTTAGATATTCAGGTTTTTCCCTTCAGATTGTCTGTTTAATTGGGTGATACATATGCAAACACATGTCACACATGTGAAGTTATTATTAATTGTTAAGTTCTTCACTGGGAAAAAGGGAGAGTGAAATATGGTCAAAAATCATTAACATCATGTGATAGCACGAATTTTAATGAGTGGAAATGTAATACCACATCCTCTTCTTGGTTGTTTCTGTCGAAAGAAGTCAAACATATTTAAAGCCATAGAAGTAGACTATAAAAAACTATAGATTTGTGAATTATGACGCATTTTTACATAATTGAATTATTAAATATATGTAGTTAATATATGTCATTACTAGATGCACTAGTCTTATTATGTTTGCCTTCTAAGAATGTTACAGGAGTTAAGTCTGTTTAGCATTCCCTTGGGCTATTGAGTTTTACTTCATAAAGCTATTTGATATAATATTGTAGTGGGAACATGCCAGTTGGGGAAACAAATATGAGATAAAAAGCCAATTAAATCTTGTCAAATAACTTTTCAGTGCATTGAAATTATTTTACAAATGATATCTGTAACCTGCCTGCTTTTCGTAGTTTTATAAACTGGCGTTTTTTGTTACTTTTGAAGCGCCATTCGTGTAATTGCTAGGATCATTTATCCCTACCTACCAAATACACTTATAAACGGTTTGAATGTTTTAGGCGATATATTCATAACAAGTACTTGGCCGTTTCATCCAACACACAGCATTTTTCCTATACATGTAATATAATTAATATAATCATAACAACAGTGATAATAGTACTGATTTATTATTATCATTAATAATAATATACATTAGTATAATTTGTGTTATTATTATTATTATTATTATGTTCCCATTCAAAATGACATTAATTCATTTACTGCAATTATTTTTATCTGAGTTTGAAACAATCATTAAGTGTCATTGTACTCAGTTATATAGCATTATCGAATGATGAAACTATCATAACATACTTTCAAGTACTTCACAGCCACTGGTAGGCTATAATAACTTGAGATATCGTTAAAATTATATCTGAAATAGCATTTACAATAAAGTAGAGTTAGCATTTTGGAATTGATACTGGAAACGCTGTCAATATCCTTCAGTGTCGATTTTCACATCAATTACAATTTGTTGTATAAGATAGTACAAGTGTTCAAGTAAATGCTGGCATAATGATAATTGTAAAGTCTTGCAACTACTTATTAGCCTACTTCCTAAAATGTCGGCCACCTCATAGACCGAGTTTTCCAACTCAATTTGGTTTCAATCACGCCTAATGAAAATGCCCTTCAGACGGATCCTTAGACTCTAAAGATGAATTTGTCAGGACTAACTCACACTCAAAGTGATTTATTGTTAACTTTAAATTTTTCTAGACATGTACACCAGCCATCACGCATTTCTTTCATATAAAAAAATAATAAGGAATTTAGGAAAAACAAAACAGTGGACGTAGAACGATCATCATACAACAAAACGCATCATTGTGTTAGCCAAATATACAATTGGTGTTTTATTTAAGTCTAAAATGAATACATTAGTTTACAATATTATTAGCATAAAATTCCAGGTTATCACCGCAAAGGAGTTGTAGGCTAGTTAGTACCTTCAATTCAAACCTGATCCCACTTAAAGCCTCCCTTTGCCTCCAGGCCTACTAATGAGGTGCATCATTCCTGTTCAACAACATAGACTACGTTATAACATACTGAAGAAGTCCAACATTGATTACAAAAGGTCCATTCTGAGGGCAGCAATTTTGCGTAGGCCTAATGTTCAAAAATAGTTCCCCTCTCAAAAATGTCAAGAAAATGTGCCCTGACCATCTGATGAGTCCCAAGGCTCCCATTGCCACCAGGAAGTCCATTGTTGGGCCTATATATCAACATGATATATTTTTAGATGGATCGTTGGCTCATTGAGTTAACTTAGAATATATAGCAGGTCCTACCACGTTCTTCCGTAGAGAAGGTTAGAGCTCACCATGTTGTTAGTGTACTCTACTGCCGAATTGTCCAGTTGCGCCATGTTGATCTGGCTGTGAAGGGAGGGGGGACTCGGTGACATCTCTTCCAAGTCTTGGGCCTGGACCAAGGAGTTTACCTGTTGGTTCTGATGTTGATTGATAACATTACTGGATACCGAAAGCACGACCCCTGTTCCGTTTTGTTGCTGCTGCTGCACCTGCTGCTGTTGTACCTGCTGTTGGTTCTGTGTTGGAGTGTTAGAACCGTTCTGACATGGTTTACCGTCCTTTACCAGCACTGGCACGGCCACGCGCCGCGGGGACTGGGACTGTTGGCACAGGTTGCTATCCTGTTGTAGCTGCTGCGAGGCTTTGTCCTTGGCCTGTCTTTTCATTTTATACCTGTGGTTCTGAAACCAAATTTTGACTTGAGTTGGTGTCAAGTGAATCATACTAGCCAGGTGTTCCCGCTCAGGCGCTGAGAGGTACTTCTGTTGTTTAAACCTCCTCTCCAATTCGTACACCTGCGCCTGGGAGAAGAGTACCCGGCGTTTCCTTCTGGGGGCTGCATGCAGAGGTGGCATAGATTTGCTGGGATCCGTCATTCCAAGGCTCCCCATTCCAGTCATATTCATACCTGTGGAAGGTCCCATGAATCTAGAAACTTAAAAATATACATACATATATGTACATTCAATAACCAGAAATGCAATCGATGCCGAAAAATACAAGTTATTATTATCAGTTTAAAAAGCCAAGAAGTATATATATTTTTTAATATCGCCTAATAATTATAATAATAAAAATAGTAATAATTATAATAATAATAATAACGATATTAAATATAATAATAATCCTTGTTCCTTAATTTACTAAGAAGTAGTTTACGATTCATTTTGAAAAAGTCCAGAAAAAGTGTTGAAAAATATCAATAATACGTATATATTATTTTAATGTTTTAAATGTTTGGTTTGAAGTACACTGTATTCAATTAAACTATAAACCTAAATGTGACATTTGGACGTCCACATTAATATTTGTGCCATTTCCTTCAAAATGGTACACAGAGGCGTGTATATGTCTAAAAGTATATTTAAAGTAAATAAATATACAGATAACTTACTTGTTGAGTATCTTGGATCTGGGTTAGTGCCATACCACCCTGTTGCTGCAGCGCTATTTCTCATGGTTTCTTGGTAAGACGGGAGGTCTCCCATGTTGCCAATGCTCCCGTTACAGTATCCCCCCATTGCACTGTGCGAGAACTGGGATACAGTGTGTGGCATGTGGTAGGTAGTAGCCACCGAGGCGTTGTGGCCCATGGAGTGCTGCTGCATGCCAGTCTGAGACACCTGAGGCTGTCGGTAAGCTCCCAGTGGAGAGGTTAGGTTCCCTGCGACGTCCATACCACTAAACTTCTTGTAGGACTCCTCGATTGGACTCAAAATATCTGTGACTGAAAAAGGCGTTGTATGCTTTGGGCTCAACGACATGATTCAGAAAGCAGGTAGATTTTGTTGAGCAGATCAACCGTGTTGTTGTATCGGCTCTCTCCTTGTGGATGTCTACGTAAGAGAGTGCTTGTAGTGCGCCTGAGATCCTATTGATCGCCTTGGAGAAGGAGGCGAGCCCAGGGCGCTCTTAGCTTGGTTTATTGTAGCCAGGAGCCAGGTTTACGACAAACAAGGGGGGCGGAGCAACCGTCCTAAACGAGCAAACAATAGTCATTGACATTTTGGTGTAGACAATTGAAAATGATTTGTGTTTTAAAAGAAGTTTGTGTTGACAACACTATTAAATGTGACTGTTGTTATACCACTTTATAGATGAGTAGTAATAATTATTATTATTATTACCCATATTTTTATATGTTTATAATAATGAATACCTATATGCAAGAAGATAATATAAATACTTAAACGAAAAACACAATTCAAGTTGTTTCACAATACCTCATCAGTATAGGTTCCGCACATTGCTGTAACTTGTATTTGCGTATTAGATCTACTGATACTCTTCAAATCTCTCGTCTAAATAGGTTTAAATAAGCACGCTTTAGAAACAGCTATTGTGTGTACAGCGTATACATTTTCAAACAATTAGTTGGCATACTATAGTTTCGATGTAAAGTCAAGTATCCCAAGGAAAATTTAAGAACCATTAACTTCTATTAAGCTTCCAATGTTAGGCCTAAATGGCATTTGGCCTACATGTGATTTTTTTCGAGGTATGTTTTGTGTGGAAATGTATAGCTTGATACAGTTATGAAGTTCTTTATTAATATCATTCGAAAAATCCAAAGTTAAGTAAAGTCGGTGGATATTTCTATAGAACAAATAAGCAACAGCTGTACAAATCGGATTGTCAACATGCATTGTACATATCTTGCTTCTTTTGTAGACGTGATATGCAGCTTGCCCTGAATGGCCTATAATCTTTTAGGAAACTCAAACATTGGAATAACACTAATTGGATACTTACCAGTGCAAGCTTGAGCTAAATACTAAATAATCATCAGTCAGATTTAATTTATCAGACAACACTATTATCAGTGTTTTACGGTAACTTACACAATATCTGTCGTACATTTGTTTAAAAACATTTTAAAGTACAGGCCAAATTGTGTGCTACTGCGGTCGTTGGTGAAATAATCACTTAAATCTATTCCGTTATTTCATTACCAGTAGATTACCAGTTGATTCAACATAGTTATAATTTTGAAACTGGAAAGCCTGAGATGTCTGAAATTTAATGTTCAACAAAGTTATTTGGAACTTATTTGGAAAGTTAATAACCTATAAGGCAATATAGATTTATTTTCCCCCAAGACGAAAAATTAGCGTCTCATGGTAACAAGTAGCTACCTAACCTAATTGTGCAAATGAAGATGTGACATGGTCAGCCATCAATTAAACCAACGCACTAAAATAACAGAAATTTCCGTTTATACTGTTAGCTTAATTATAAGAAGGCTTACTCAATGATTGTCCTTCTGCATTTTTAATTTTGTAAATATTTGCGAGATGCCAACAGTACCTCATTAAAGGATTCCAATCATCCGCACTGCTGTCTTACCACTGACCGGACTAGATAAAGATATGATCCACAAGCTTAAGGTGGGCTAATTCAATTTATCCTGCACCATTTTAGAAGCAGGCTTTGGGTGCATATTAGGCCCATGTACATTTTCATTCGAGCGGAGCGACCACATCTCATTTTCCCTTTATCCCGATTAACAATGTGAAAACTAACACAAGAATTTGTTCAACAATAAAAAAAAATAAAAAAAGAAGAATAGTGTTGCCTACCTTTAAACACGAATAACATTGCCTACCTTTATCCATTCACTATGTCCGCCATTTCCAATCTAAAGGGCTTTGGGGGACAAAAAACGCAGGCCTTACTGAAACCTCGAACATTATGCAGATGAGGCAAACCTCTCAACCTTTTGGATTTTTGAGTCAGAGTGCAGGGCTGGCGTCCAGAAACCCTCCACGTGCGAGATTCCGTTTTATGTGGCGCCGTTGGCCACTTCACTGAGGAGCAATACATTTTCAGAAATACTAAGGCAAGTCTAAAACATATAAAATAAAAGTAAAGTTTTAGATCCCTTATTACCGTTACTATTGTTGTTATTATCATTATTATTATTATGATTACTATTATTATTATTATTATTTGAATAACAATAATAATAATAATAATTCTTCATTATGCAATTCATAATAATTATAATTATTATAATAATTATTATTATTATTATTATAATGATAGAAACTCATATGAAATTTGCGATATCGGATTCGCTGTTAAAACCTTTGGCCGATAAATGTTGGTTTGAACTGTATTGTAATTATAAATGTCTAGTTTTGAGGTTTAGCAACTCAAATCAATGTTAAATAGTCAAATTGACTGTTTGTGGGGGGGGGGGGGGGGGGGGGGGCCAAAAATTTTTAACAAATTTTTTTTTTAAGTGGGGGGGTAG
>JAVQJS010142010.1:0-14430 GCA_036024795.1 Galaxias rostratus | reverse complement strand
ATGTACTCCAAACACAAAGACACACAAACGCACACTTCTGAATATCACAAACACATGACACGAGACATTGCATCATTGGTACTCTTCGAAGACAGAGTCACTGTTATGATTTTCTGCTGACTAACAGGAAAGGACATACCACCTGCTTTCAAACTGAGTGGTTGGATGCTGTGTGTGTGTATGTGTGTGTGTGTGTGTGTGTGTGTGTGTGTGTGTGTGTGTGTGTGTGTGTGTGTGTGTGTGTGTGTGTGTGTGCGCGTGTGTGTGTGTATAGGAGAGAAAGCGTGTAGGCATTGGAACGTGTCCATGTGACGTGAGGTTTTGTCACGAAAGCCACACTGTGACTAGGAGCTGTGTAACACATGCCGTACATGAACATTGCTATATGAAATGTAGTGTGACCTTTTGTTATTCTTCTATATGGGTTTTGTCGGCAAAAGGTTTTCTGTGCAATCGAATTACTTTGAACACGTTCTGTATACCGTCTGTCAACCCTGTCTAGTTGGCCAATTCATATCTTAGGTGGGATTCTTGTGATTGTATGCTGTGCTTATCTGGCAAAGAAACACAATGTAAAACAATATGGTCTTGCTTTTTGAGAGAAGGCGTACATTTTCAAATGTAAAAAACTATACTCCATGCAAGTTAGAAATTGTTGCTGTCATGAACTGGTCTCTGCATCTTTTGAAAGGCTACTTTTAAGGATATGAAGAAGATGGGGATAAAAACTGGAAAAAAAAAGTTAGTAGTTTAAAGACTTGTCTATCTATTAAAGATTGACTTAACCTAGGCTGTTTTTTCTGTAAGAGTCAAACCTAATAATGGGCATTACACCATTACCAGCAGACCCAGTCGTTAACTTTTTCAAAGTGCCTCTTAGAATTCTTTGCAATTTCTTGTACATAGTACTTATTTATTATTATTATAAGTACATAATTAAAGTATTTGCCTTTTAAGAACCTGCCAAAAGTGTAAGGGCAAAAGCTATTTCTTTAAAGAAAAATATATAAATTATTGTTTTGTATAGATGAATTGTAGAAACACAATTACCAACTTCAATATTGTAATTTATTTGAGTATTCCTCAAAAATTAATCCCGTTTTAGCTTGCCTATATAGACAGACTATATTTGTGTGGATTGCTTGCCAGAGTAATTTTCCCTTGCGTTGCAGCCCATGAAAATTGTCATTTTGAGATGGAAGGCTGACAATACCAGCTTGTCATCTTTCTGTCATTTTTTCTGCTGTAATTGGTGGTTTTGACAGGGATTTTTATATACAAATAAATGTCCCCAGTTACCCCCAAACTATGTTTTTAATCCCTGGTTCTCTACCTAAAATAGAGAAAATAAGATATTTTTTTCATCATAATATTAAATATTTTCTATGGAGTAAATTGTGTTTTAAAGAGTTCATTTCACTTAGTTTCATGGTATGTCTTCGTGTGTAACCACTCCTCAGAATTGAGATAAAATATTATGTTGTCTTTAATTTGTTTAAAATCAAATCAACAATGGTGTTTTTTTCCCTGCTTACAAAGCATTGTTCAATTGTTCTTTGATTCACTAATTGTAAAACTCCATGCATCATTCTTACTTTACACCGTGTTTGTATGTTGTGCCAAGGCAAGGTGAAAGCAACAATCAGGGATATTTTCATGTCAATAATTGGCCTAACGCCACCTATGCTATGGTCGTTGTCGTATTCAGCCTTTGTTAATTTGTTTTGAACATCCCATAGAGCATCTTAAAACGTAATTATGCAGCCACCAAATAGATTTTTATACAAAATAAATGAACTGTGTTGCTAACAAGGTGTTTCCGAGTCTGTATGTCATATAAGTAATTTTGTGTCTAAAACTTCCTCGGAGTGGGAGTCAAAACTGTGAAAATACCGCCATCTTTGGGACGTCCGACAGAAATGAATCTAATAAACCACTGGGACACAACTGCACATATCCACTAGCCCATTGACATGTCTTTGCTGACAATATCGATTACATGGACAAAACGGGCTTTGATCTTTTTTTTTCCTTCTTTTTTTTAAGGGGACATTTACATGAATAATTCCTCTTATTTGCTTAAAGAAAGCAATATTTGCATGGGTCATGCAGTTTATCCCCATATAGATTTTTTTATCCACTTAAAAAAACATTTGATGAGAAAGTTCTTGAACCAACAGCAAATAATGTGGCCTTTTGCTGCCTGCCAGGGCTCTCCGGTGACAAGTGGCCTGTTTTTACCACCTTCTTTCTAAATAAGGAAAGCCGTCTGTCAGACATATGACCACCGACCCAATTTGGGAGCCACCAAAGTGTCCATCATGCTCCACAACATCCAATCAGGTCTCTGCCTCCTCTGCTTCACAGGCGAAGTGTCAGCCTATTCCGCTGAACTCTCCACAGACTTGGCATTGCAGCTCAGCGCCTATTTTTCATGCTTGCTTGCAACTTCGTCCCCTCGCTCTCTTTCTCTCACTCGCTCTCTCTCTTTCTCTCTCTCGCTCACTCGTTCTACCGCTTTCTCGCTCTACCCATCCTCCGCCCTTGTTTTATTCGACGGGGGGCAATGTGGTGAAGTCAGCGTGATGTCATCCAGGGATGCGATAGCCTGGCAAGGTGAAATAGGGTTTTGGTGAGTAGTGTTCTCCAGGGCCGGCCCGCGTTGCCCACCGAGTGAGGGAGCGAATGAGAGAGGCGCGGAGCTGCAAAACATGGTAATCACCACCACCATCACCTCAAGCTCTGCCGCGCGCTCTCCCATTTCTACTCCTCTTCACAGGGGCTATCGTTTCATGCCCAAAGCCCAGATCTGCGTTCCAAAAATAATCCTCTGCCAGCATGCCGAAGGAAGAAAAACAAGAACAGTGGTATTTTTAGGGCCATTCATTTTGACCACGTGCCCAGAAGGTAAACCGGATGGCCATTGCGCAAAGGTTCCCCATCAGTATGTCCTACGAGGCCGGCACGCACTGGACGTTGACTGCGATTGTTCTCTCGGGGTTTCTGGTGGGGATTGTGTCATCATATCCTATTCCAAGCCGGACAAATGCAACTTTACTGGAGAAAAGATGGGAGACTCTATTCTCCCGTTCTATACTGGGCATCTCCGGGGAGAAATCGGATCTGAACTGGGAGAGTGACTATTTGCTGGGTATCAAAAGAGTGCGAAGGCTCTACTGCAACGTGGGCATCGGGTTTCACCTCCAGGTCCTCCCAGACGGCAGGATAAATGGTGTACATAATGAAAACCAGTACAGTGAGTTGCCTTGACGGATGTAATCTTAACACATAAAGAAGTGGGGGGTTGGGGGAAGTCAATAATTATGGATCTGCGATGACCGTCTTGTATATTTCTCCCATACGTTAATTTGCATGGTGTGTCATAAGGCTCTAAGGAAGCGTTGAGTGTCTCCCACAGCAAAAACAAATCTATTAAAAAACAGTATCCATCACTGCGGAATCTCCCTACGCTTAGCCATGACATGAATGTATGGACGCATTTAGAAGCAACTTATTTTTACTCAGGACCCCAAAGCGGCCCAGTTGCAAACAGACATACAAGTCTAAATCTACAATAATAATTTCAATAGCTAGGCTTTGAAGCTATTAAAACACATGAAATGTGGGAGAACACAGATTTGGAACAAAAGACTCAGTCAGCATCCTGCGCATCAGCCTGCTAGGTTACACCCACGCACTACGCAGAGAGCACCATACCGTGTAGTCACCAATAAATAAATAGGAAAACGCGCTATTCACTACTGAACCACGCATTGTAATAATTTGTCCTCTGTTGTACTCTTTCTGACATCTGATCTGGTATTTTTTTGTCATGTCTGTTGTTTCAATTAGGTCTAATAGAGATCTCTACGGTAGAGCGAGGAGTGGTTAGCTTGTACGGGGTGAAAAGTGAGCTGTTTGTCGCAATGAATAGCCGAGGACGGTTGTACGGAACGGTAGGTATGCACAGTATTCTATTTTATTGTCCTGCAATATATAGTAACGGTCTCCAAGAATAGGGTGCTGATATAGACCGATCCGGTTTTATTTGCAAGTCGTATTTTGGAGAGGACCCAATGCTTAATCTGTGCTAAACTGTTGTACTCTGATGAGAACGCTGTTTTTATTATAGGCTTTATAATTAAGGTTTTCATGTGTAGGCCTGTGCCAATATATAAACGTTATTAGATTATGGCATTCACATGCATCGATAGCCTGTATCCTAAATGATGATTGCATCAATGGCTTTAAGCAATATGCCTTTAGGCATGCTGTAGCATGGGCCAAAGTGCTTAGGGAAACCCACTGATGCTACAACCAAACCTTCCTGTACGTCTTACAGACGACCTACTATTTGACAGGGTGTGTGTGTGTAGTGTGTGTGTGTGTGATGGGTAGAAAAAGTCACCTGACCATGAATGATGCAGAGTCTTTGCATTCGCATTCTTGGACGAGGAGAGCAATGTGTTTTAATGAGACAACGTTTTACTCTAGTGAGATGTGGTGAACTACTGTATGGAAAGCACACACTCGCTCTTAGTCAGCTAGCTGGATATGTACACAGTGGACATTACGTTAATGTTGCAATGGTTCTGTATGCCATTCAATGCTCTGTTCAAGTGTACAGTAAGTGGTACCATTTGTTACAGTGGAAGGAAAGGATGAAATCATGTTAGCATCAATGGCTGGAATTTTATCAGTTTTATGGGATATGTTCATTATTGTGTCTAGAAGAGAGGCCTAACATGCTTAATTTTTGATATTTTATTCAGTTTCTTTACTTTTCACACTTCATCTGTTTAAAATAATGTCTAGTGTCAGTAACCTAATGGAACTGATACAATAAATCAAACAGTTGTAATTTGTAACAGGTAAAAAAAAAAGGAAGTCATAGCTTCCACTTGAATTACCTTAAGGTGACAAAGCATAAGCTGTACATTTGCCTGGGCACCTTCTGTTCCTCCTGTGTCTCTCCTTGAGGGGCCCATCCCATTTATGAATCATCTCTAAAGCACAGCTTAAGTATAGCTGGCATGAGTGTTGCTTAAAGCCCAGGATTGTAACTAGGGTCCACCTATCCTCCAATAGTAATGGAAGTACTTTATAGACTTGGTTAAGTGTACAATACATGGGCCTATATGCTAACATATATATATATATATATATATATATATATATATATATATATAGTTTTTTCTTGTCCTGCTTGTTGGCAGGACAAAAACTCTAAAAACTGTAAAATTACAATTTACAAAAGCTCACTGCAAGTAAATTGTAATCTTTCATTTTGAAACGGTGAAAAACAATCTAGCCTGTGTATTTTATGTGTCAGACATAGTGCCAATCTGTCTTCAATACAGTGATGTGTCCAGAGTGGGTTCACTGTATGTCAATTATTTTAGCAGATTAGGTCACTTCAGTGTCCTTGCTGCCTTGTCCATGTGGCCGTGCACCTAGAGGTAATGACGCACGTCCTCCACTGAATCCGGCTGAACGTCTTTCTTCTGTCTCTCCCCTTGTCCTGTTTTTAGACAGTCTTCCACGACGAGTGCAAGTTCAGGGAGAGCATGCTGGCCAACAATTACAACGCCTACGAGTCTTCGTCCTACCGGGGATCGTACATCGCGCTCAGCAAACACGGGCGAGTAAAGAAAGGCAGCAAGGCCACGACCGCCATGACGGTCACGCACTTCCTCCCTCGAATATGACAAGCGACAAGAGAGAGGGGAGGGGAAAAAAAGAAAAACTGGCAATAACTCCCTTATTTGCACATGTGGATTATTTCCCAGGTAACAATAAATACTGTATACACGCATAAGAAAACCACAAACATGGACTGCAAATGAAAGAAATACCACTATATATGATAGTATTTATTCAGTCTTTATATGTATATTTCGGTAGCTTACTTTGTATTTAGAAAACGTATGGAAATGCCATTCTTTGCTGCTTTTATTCTTTTAACCGTCTCTAGATTGTTTCGGTTGGGAAGGGAGGGGGACGGGAGGAGAGACCCCGCTCCTCGCCCGTTTATTTTCTCCCCCTTTATACGAGTGCTTGCCATGAGTGGGCAGGGAGCCAAGCGCGTCAGTGGACGACAGTTTAGAACCTCTAGAACAGAAATGGATGTGAAACTGATACGTATCAATACCTCAAAGCGCCACCTCCCGGATGAAGAAAAAATAATAAGAATAATAATGATAATAAAAAATAAAAAAATAAAAAACAGAGAGAAAAGAACACCAAACCCAAGTCTTGTTTGCATGAAAATTTTCTACCGAAAGAGAATGCCCGTTTCTAAATGTCGACTCCCCGTCTCGTCATGTAGCCAAGGCCGTTTTTCCGAACCATGCTTCCATGTCCTCACAGTGTCAACAGTCCGCCGTCCACCGGCACCTGTGGCGGACGGTTTCGTTTGCTTTACGAGGAGGAGGAGGAGGAGACGGTGGTGGTGGTGGTGGTGGCTGGGCCTCGGATTCCTGCTGGCGGCCCCCTCAGCCTTGCATGCGAGAAATGCGCCCCTCAGTCAGAAATAGGGATGACACACAAGTCCAGCCAGTCCCCCCCCCCCCCCTCCCTCCTCTCCCCTCACCTCCCAGCCCAGGACGTTGGAGGGCCAAAACGATCTTCCCTTTAATCTTTCCATAATTATTTCTATTAAGTTTGTGACTCAGCTTTGGACGGCCCCCTGAAATGCCGCCCCTGCAACCTTCAATTTGGAGAGCTTAAAGCTGAAGACACCGACCACCCCATCTATGTCTAAGTCCAAGGGAGCTTTGACAATCCTGACTTTTATAAATGTTGCAAATATTATAGACGGTCAACATTGATTGATGGATTGTGCGTGTGTGTCTGCGTGTGTGTGTTTGTCGGGTGTTTAAACTGACAGCATACTGCGCCAGTGAGTTAAAAATCTTTTTTTGGGGGGGGGGTTCCTTTTCAAAGTACTGGAATTAATTTTAAACCGAACAAGATTGGGTTTGTTATTTGGTGCCTGTTGGATGCTGTTGATTTAGTAATTCTGGATATGAGGGTCTGCTATGCTAATTTTAAATCATGTAAATATTATTTGGGATTTTTGTGAGACGACGCTGTTGGCTGACAATATTTCAGGTAGCGAGTAGCATCGTATCGAAACGTGTTATATTGGATGGGTTGAGCTGATGAATGCAGTCTAGTCTGTAAAAACAAAAAAGCAATGTCTCAAAAAGCAATTCGCCAAAGGCTTAGCGGCTTTGTGCACGGAACGGTGCACTCGAAACCCAACGCTGGCATGCCTGCAATCTGTCAGGGACAAGACTTACGCGACAACCATTGTTTGTCTAACTCGTCGAGGATGTGGAACATGCTGGGGAGACTAGCCCCCCCCCCCCCTTCTCCCAAATACCTGAGGACACCCCGCCACCCGCCCTCCCCAACCCCCTAATTGTCAGTTGGCACTGTATAACCCAACGATCATCGCTGGGCCTTGAGATTCCTCGCGATGCCCTCTCCCTCCTCTTTGTAGCCATTTTGGTCTGGAGGGCAGACACATGAAGCTCTTTGTCTGTGTCGGAGTTTTCCGGTCGACCTGCTGACCTCACGTTCTTCGACTGTCCCTCAGCCCTGGTCGCGCATCTCACATACTCCTCATTAATCAAGTATTTAAAAAAGGAGAAAGAAAAAAGCCGGTCAAACTTACGTTAAAGCACTACGCATGAACGCCAAGTAGATGTACCACAGGGACTTGACGTTGCTGTTTTATTAGCTCTCTCCACACTGATTTTTAAATATACTTTTCTTTCATGGACATTGAGAAGGCCTTTGTATGGTTTGGATACGTCATGGTGTTTTACATTTGAAATCAGATTGAGGATAGAATATGAGTTCTTCCTGTTATCTCTGGTTGATTACATTGGCGTGTCTGTCTTTAGAGCACTTACTAAATATTGATAGCATAGCTCCACATGTGTGTGTGTCAGAGAAGGTCAATGCTACAAGTTTACTGTGTGATCTCCACATGTAACATCTGAGAGCATAAGCACAGAAAGTGATGGGGGTCCATGTGCCTGATTGTGTCTAGGTGCACATTGCGTGTATGTGCGTGTGTGAGAGCGAGTGAGTGTGTGAGTGAGTGTGTTTAGCGAGAGATTGTTTGTGCATGTAGTACCTGTCGTGCTCTGTTTCTTCCTCCAACGCAACAGCAGAGATAGTGTCCAATGAACTTGTGTTGAGGCAGACAGGCTAGCATGGAAAACTTTCAAACGGAGGATAGTTTGGGTGTAGAGGAAGTACAAGAGACAATGACCACGTACACAAGCCACGGCAGAAAAAAAAAAGCTAAAAGCGAAGAAAATTAGATGACATGCAGACCCTCCCTGTCTATGTCCCCTGTCCATTTTGATAGACATCGCTTTGGTCAACCACGATGTCAAAGTCAGCTTCTGTGGAATGGCATCACGCCCTTTATAGGAGTGTCTGCTCCTAAATGAGGAATGGCTTGATATACTTCGGAACAATACGTTATCATCGAATTACATCCAAAGAACCCCCTCAAAGGGCTAGTGTGAAACCTTTCGATTCTATGTAGCAAACCACTACAGAGAGGACTGGGAACGCTAATAACAATGTGCTTCCATGTTGAATCCAAGGATGTGACGTTTGGTCTCTAGTGGATTAAATACTGTGAACATCAGAGTGCTATTTTCTGAGAGCTTGAGCTACCAGCATGAGTTGTACAGCAATTGCCAGGCATCAACTGCAAATGTAACAATGTTTTGTTTTTATTTTTGTCTTCTGAGATCAAACCCAGAAGGCAGTGAGAGCTTATCAAAAAAAAAAAAGAAAAAAACAATCAAAACGTTCAAATTCTTGTTCCGACTGTGAAAAGAAAATAGCAATCGGAGCAGATTGTTTTGATAACCGTGTGAATGGATCGTGAAATGGATTTTGTAAGGGAATACAACTTGGTCAACTTAGCTGTGCATGCCCCTAAGGGGAGGGATAATGTGCCACTGTGTTAAAGTATTCTGGGTGGTACAAGCTATGGCCCATCCCATGTGGCGCGTTTCATTTAGAAAAGGCTCACCATGTGAATGTCCATGAAGGTGAAATGATTTCAGTTCAAAAGAAAACGTCTCATGTGTTTACCACACTGTTCTTTGTTAAGTGTGTTTTCTTCATTCGATTATTTTTTGTTTGCCGGCTCATTCAAATGACAGGACACTGTGTCCTGATAAGAAGCAATTATGTCTACCAGTACATGGTTGAGAAAGATGAAGGTCTTTAGAGTATGGTTCAGCTTGCCTCAATTAGAGGGGCGTTGTACAACTGTAATGTGCAACTCTAATGTGAGTTAGTTAGCAAAGTTAACTTAAATAGGTAAGGTAGTTGTACCAAATCACACCAGGTTGTTTCATGTGTCAGGTGAAACGAATGGATAAATTGTGGGCTCCACAACTTTAGCAATACCATCGACTGTGGCATGATGGGGTAAATAGTTGTGGAACGTAAGGGCACCTGTGGCCTTTTATTGCAAGTCACCTCTCAGATCCAAACCTTTTGTATATCTTGAGTTCCAGGAACACTTAGACAGATCAAAATGACAGATGTGAGCAGAAATTATATTTACACATTTTCCGCTTTATAATTTCAGACCAAAGCATTGATTGGGTTCGGCCACAGTCCTAGATGAGTGGATCAATCTATCATGAATATGTTTGATGTCCAATAACTCTGCTTCATCCACTTGCAGTAGACGTAGCGGTAAAGGGGTAAGGAGATATGACGGAGCTGATTTTGAAAAAAAAATTGGAGCGTGCAATGTGTCCATGTGTCGGCGGCCATTATGTTTGTCATTCAGTTTTTAAATTCCTGCACTGAGGCCTAGGTTGACCACTGAAATAGGTTGTTTCATGGTATTCAGACTACCCATGATGCACGCTACAGGAAGGGATGAGGCTGGTGTCCTAACCTTTCATTGTCAGCCTGGACTGAGGCAATAGGAAACAAACCAAACCCCTTTGGTTCCTAGCACTGAGGGGGAGAGTGCTTCCTCCTGAGTCCCCCTCCTCTTTTTTAACATATACCTCACCTTCTGCCTTGGTTACGATTTAGTAAAATGATTGTAAATTAGTTTGAGATTACAGACTTCTCCAATCATTTGTTTCTGAAAAAAAATATGACGAGGATTAAGAATACTAATATATTACAAATGGTTTTCCTTTTATTTTTGTACGTATGTGCTGTGCACAGCAGTCAATTGTATTCCTGAAATGATAATAAAAGATGTTTTGTAAGGGTGGTTGTAACATTGTGCTTCCTTATACTATTGTGATTCTGAACAGACAAACCTTATGCCAAATAGTTAGAAAGTTATTAGAGTTATTTCCAGGTTGACCAACTGAATAGCTAGGTGACTTGATGCAAAGAGTAATACAGTCTCAACTTGTTTTCAAAGTGTATTCCAGCCACATTAGTGCAATATTGTTCAGTGATACCACAAAGCTGTTGATTTGAATTAGAGTGTAAAGGCGATGCTCAAAGGAAAAATAATCTTTTTTTTTTCACAAACCAGGTTAGATGAATATGTTAATTCAAAAGTATGCTAATTTTAATTAATTGGTTAGAAAACCTGCAAACATTTTTCAATACACAAAAAAAATACAACCACATTATGCATTGTCTGAAGTCCACCCTTATGGGTCAAAAAATAATTATTTTATTAAGCACATTCAGGTTTTGCCTGCAGTTTCTCCCTATAGAACGGCAAAATGCCTATTGGTCAATATTACAATGTGTTTATTATATACATATACATCAGTGTGCTGATAGGAAAATATTTTAGTCAAAGTTTTCACTTTTCATAATAGTTTGACTCAATGTTTTAAATTAAGAAAGTTCTTTTTATATGATTCGTCGACTAAAGTTGTTTGATTTTTGCTTTGAAAAAAAAAAGAATATTAGTACATTTTTTGGGTGGTTGAAAGGAACCAACCACTACCTCAAGCCGTGCAGGTTTTATCGTACATAGCTAATAACTCTAATTTCAAACTAAATCATGTCCGTTTTCCCTTGCTCATTTGGTGTTTAAATAGAAGTGCTGGCTCTCCTTGGCTTACTTTTTCAGAAGCACACATTGTCCTTAATATCAGGTTATTTACATCGACGTTGACAAGACCTTTGAATCGTTCGGATACATCATGGTGTTTTCTTTACATCACCACCTATGCTTTTAAAAATGTTTATCGAATATGACAATTCTTACTATTATCCTAGTTGATTGATTGATGTATCTCTTTTTAGATCACTTTCTAAATGTTGATGTACTGTTGCTTCATACTGTGTGTCAGAAAAGGTCTGTTTTATTTCAACATTCATTTAACCCCCACACTGCGTTGCCTGGGGCGCCCCCCTATGGGTAAAAGGGAAATATTTTGTAGCTGCGGTTTCTCACTTTCTCACTGCAAATTAAATTACTATCAGTTAATAATGTAAAGTATCTAAATGTTTGCCCTATAGCAAAGTCAATTCCTTAAAATAAGAAAGACCAACCCAATGCGCGTTGTATTTTTTGTCCTGACAAAAAAAATGTTTCACCCAAAAAATAGTAATAATAATAATATAACTTTCAAAACGTTGTCGTTTTCAGAACAATTTTACAAATGAAATATTTTCATTAAAAGTTGGAATAGTGGTTGGCCTACCTATTCCATTATTTATTTGCAAAACTGTTCCAAAACCTTCATGTTTCCTGTTGTCATATTACATTATGTATAATCAAATATTCTATTTACACATTTTTGTTTACCGTAAGGACACACCCACTCCCCTCCCTAGGACATATAGGTTTTTACCTTACGCTGGAGCTCATAACTCATCGTCTCACAGCATACATTACCAGATAAAACTTAGTCACATCCGGTTCCCTTTCCTCATACGGTGTTCAAATAGAGGTGCTGTACTCTCACTCTCCTACTTTTTCAATAGCGCACCTGTACCTACTTCAAAACTTACTTCCCCAGCAGAATCCCACGCCGATCATAATGCAACCGCAGTTCTTCGGTGTCTTCCTGTCAATCCTATGCCTTTCAAGCCCTGTCAGTTGTACTTCCGTACCTACAGAGACCGGTCAAGATGCAGAACGTAGTCACAGGTCAGGTAAAAGCGCCAACGCGATAACAATCAAGACGCAGAAGCTCAGTGGCAGAGAAGCAAGGCATCTCAACCTGATACATTTTAACGCACCGTTAAAACATACCTTGAACAAAGATTCGTTGAGTAAGTAGAACTTTCTTCTTAAAATTTGTTTTGTCTAAAACATTGTTGTATTTAGGCTTTTCCTTTCACGCGCATATATTTTTGACTGTTTTGTAAGAAACTAGCTATCGGCAGTCAATCTCATGTTCTTCCAATTTTTATGTTAGAGCCCGACTTGTTTATGACATATTTTGACATAGTGACTATACTTTACAACAGATGGAAAGTAATTAACATTAGCTCGAATTTATTCCACATTTCCTCAGACATCTTGCCAGAAAGAAAAAGGACCAGTGATTTTGTGTCAATATTTGACGTGAAAATAAAACAATTCTTACGTTTTAGCCGCCATGGAGAGCTGTTAAGATCTGTGAGTACCCCCCCAAAATATATTATATTTAGTGTATGCATAACCTTTTACATGTTTATACAATTGACTGTGTAAATGCAATAGACTGTAGACGTATATTTATATAAACATGTGCCTACCTTCTGTCCAACAGAAAAAGATGGCCAATAGAAAAGAGTGTCATATACAATTGACTGTGTAAATGCAATAGACTGTAGACGTATATTTATATAAACATGTGCCTGCTTTCTCTCCAACAGAAAAAGATGGCCAATAGAAAAGAGTGTCCTTTCCATCGTCTCCATCTGGACCTCAAAAACCACCGTATGTACCACTCGTCCAACTCAGGCCTGTCACTCAGCTTCCAAGACCCTGACATCTACGCAAGAGGGCAAGAGAAACTTTCTCAGTCTATGCCCGGTTTACTGAGTAGACTCCGTCCTACACCACTTATCAACCGAAAGAGGCGAAGCCATCACCCCCACCTCCAGGTCAATCCATCGGACCCGTTAAGGTCGGAAAACCATCGTCCGGGTCATGCCGTCAACGACCGTAAGCACACGGAATCTGATCAGGTACACCAAGGTCAAGAACAGTCGGGCGCCGTCTCTAAGGAAACGATCACTTCCTTTGATGACCCCTTGCAGGTGCTGCACTCCAAAGTGCCCGTCAGTCCCGTCAAGACGAACATTGCGGAAATGACGGAAAAAGAGTAAAGTGATAACTTCTTCGTTTTTCTGTTGTTGTCTGGACATGCGTAAAGGAAAAATGCATTTGGAGTATTATATTTAAAATGATCAGACACTCTTTGGGGGGGTTTCAGCAGTGAAACCTTGGTTCAGATAAAGACCTTCCATTAACAAGTGAAGGATAAGGCGCACACCGTAGGTCAACTAATTGCAATAGATTGATCGAGCTTTTTTTTACAAGAGAGAAAGAGAGAGTCGTTTTTGAACGGGATCAAGATTATACGAGCGTAAGGGCAGTCTAAATGCATCCCTAATCATTGTAATGCTATTTAGTGGTTAGTTTAATTTCCATGATAAAACAAATTAGTGGAGGTGGTCCTTCTGCTGAGAGTGGACAGGCAGTGACAGTTATGCAAGTTCAGTGATGCACTTTGAATTATTTGCATTAGGAAAAAAGAAGGAACATGGAGCACCGAGAATGTTCAGTTTTTTCCCCTTTCCGACTGGGATGAAAGTCCAATGAAAAGATTATTTAACTTTATATTTAACTCTTTGAATCCTTAAAGCACAAAAAAGTCAATTTGAATTGAATGTATAGTATATTTTTTTAAGGTCAGCATGGTGACTTATTGCATATTCCAAAGCGTCATTACATCACTCAGTCTTATCTGACCTTATCAGAACCAAAAGTGGGCGTTGTCTGAGTAGATTGTTACGAATGGTGAGCAACATGCAGTATACTTCTTCAGTGAGTAAGGCAAGGCTAAGAACGGTTGACCTTTAACCTAACTAGTAGGGCATTAGCCCTGGATTATGATGCAATGTTAGTTTGACCGGAATACAGCGAACGATCTATGTTTATTTTACGTAGATAGTTTTTCTAGTTATAATAAAATAGTTGTCCAGAAGTTATACATTGATTGTATTTTATCTGGCATTCATATACAATGTGTCAGTGTTATCTTTACAGTCCTTAATGAACTTGACAAACCTAATTGTAAATGGTGCAGGACACCACTAATAGATGAATGAGTATGATCAGGATATTTACGTATTTATTTAACTGTATTGAATGTTTGCTAAACATATGCTAAATATTTTATTACTACTTTATTGCTACAATGCCAAGTGTGTATCTGCATAGTCAACAAATTG
>JAVQJS010141932.1:0-10583 GCA_036024795.1 Galaxias rostratus | reverse complement strand
CTTCGGGAATTAACGTCCAACATTTAATTGACAATAATGACACAAACTAAAACTCACGACTTACTTTAAAGTCAAATACATTTTTAAGAGCCATCTTTCCATGTCGTTTTTAATGTTGTACCTGTATCTCAAACGATCATTTAAAAAGGCTGTCTTTATGCAGCACAACAGGCATTCATCTGGTGTTTCCTTTGGGAAAAGAGAAAAACATGAGTAAAATCATGGCTAGAATATTTTCATTGGGCTATAAAATTTAATATTTTAAAATTTAATAATGCCATCATGCTGTCACTCCTGGCAACTTTTCAGACTTGAACTTGATTCTGGTTTTGCTTATTGTATACATCTGGGTGATTGTTTGATCGTCTCCACCTGTTTGGGTATATAGGGGTGCATTGTTCTGCCACTGGTCATGGGATTATTTCTGTTTGCTGTGTGTTTTTGTGAGCTCGCTCTGTTAAATTGGATTTATCCTCATTACTGCCTTCGCGTTCTTTCTGTTGCCTTTTGTTTATTCCTGGGCACGAGCGTGACAGATAGACTGGTGAACTGTCCAGGACGTACCACGCCTCTTGCGTTATATCGGCTGGGATAGGCTCCAGCCCCTCTTTGATCCTACATACAATTAGCGGTAAAGCTAATGGATGGACATTTTTGTGAATACTTTCTGATTATAAAGTATGCAGGTGTTCCTCAAGGCTCAGACCTAGTCCTTATACTTTTTATTACTCCCATGCTTCCACTCTGCATAAAAGTGGATTTTTAAACGAAGCAGATGACACTCAAATGTATACGCACACTAAGCTAAACCAAACCCATCACAATCTTGCCCCCAACAAGCTGTATGTTGCAAATCGCCTTTTAGAAAGCAGGTCCTGGATGGCTATTAACTTTCTTAAATTAAATGCATAAAACGGAGGTGCTGGTCATCGGCACCAAAGCTTTGACTAAAAGTTCAAAGTGAAAAGCTGGGCGAGTTAGATCATGTTAACATTAGAGGATCCAAAATCCACTCCAGCAGTGCCGTAAAAAAACCTGTGAGTAATCTTCTACCCTTTCCTGTCATCTGAACATCACATATGCAGCTTCACAAAGTCAGCCCTTTTCCACCTCAGAAACATTGCTTGCCTTTGACCCATCCTCACTGATTCCATTGCAGAGACCCTCTTTCAAGCATTTGTCATATCACGTTTGGACTCCTTTGATACTGTCCTCCTTGGTCTTCTAACAAAAACAATAAACAGACTCCAATACATTGAAAACTCTGCTGCCGGAAGTCTCACTCAATCCATTTTTTAAAGGACGGAAGTCAAAATAAATTTTATTTGTAAAAAGCTTTTAGTTGTCAAGACAATATACCATCCGCGCTGAGGTTCTGACTTGACAAAAACTGACAAGACTGAGCGGCTAAATTCTTAGTTTGAAGTAAAGTAGAACTTGACAAAGAAGGCACATTATACAAACACTGGACTAGTTTTCAGATGCAAATGTAGAACTCACCCCACAGTCAGACGTACGCTGCCCTCTCACACCAATACAGTAATTACATCACTAATGCCTTGATTCTCATTAGATCATGACTACCAAAGAGACAGAGATGCAACACTTCAAACAAACACCACTGTCTTGCCCCCAACCCCCCCACCACACAAACACAAACATACACACACACACTCATATCAAATGAAAGGCATGCAATTAATGAATACATTTCATGAATATCATACAGGTGGCGGTGCTACCTGGCGGTGGCGCATCGACAATCGCTTGCTCAATAATCAACAGAATTACTTCCATTGTGGCATTCAAGCCATCTAACACATTGGTGCATTCTGTCCAATTAACACATACTCCTACACATACTTCCACTTTAATAGCAGTAGAGATATGCGGATGCCTCCATTGTCCCACATACGGGAAAGGCCCCTCGTTGCCAAGTATGGAAATAAGGACGGATGTAATGATATTCTTTAGAAGCCAAGTGTGCACAGCCTTAATAAAGGCGCAATATGAAATGATGATGGAAGGAGTTATTGGAGGGTTGAAAGGTTGGAAGACTTTGAGTTAATTATGTTGGCTCTGCTGTGGAAGACAAAAACATTCTACAGTCTAAATTTTTTTCGCAGAGTTGACCAACTGCTAAAGAAAGAATAGGCTATCTGCCATAAATATATTTACGAAGAAATTATACCATAACCAAGAATGACAGCAATGTTCATATTATGAGCATGTTTTTTTAATGGCCCTGTATGTATCTTTAGATAAATGCGCTAACCAGCTTCGGTGTCTGTTTACCCTGTCTGTTTTTGAGGGGTTTTATTTATTCTTGTGTGTTTTGTTTGTCCAACACACTGTTTTTGAGGCCTCTCATCCTTTCTGTCAGATAGCCACCTGTTGGAGTGTACTGAAAATAAATGTGCCCCCCCCTGTCAGTGGCTCTTCTGATTCTCTCCCAGAAGGGGTCTGTATCAGGGTTGTCAATAGGCCGGGTGCAGAGCCACCCTGCCAGGGGATAAGCAGGAGAAGAGATGAGATGAGAGGAAAACTGGAAGAGAGCCCCACACAGCAAACATGTTGCTAAGGTGACAGTGGAAACCTTAGAACAGAAAACAGAGAAATTTAAATAAAAGAATGTGAGGATGTACGAGGCGGGTGAAGGAATCCTCACAGAAAAGAGTAGGTTAGAGAGTAGGTTATTGAGAGTGGACATAGTAAGGAGCATTTGGAAGAAGTGAAAGCAAAACGAGAGGAAAAGACAGGCAAAGCGTGAGTGAAGCAGGACAAAAGGGAGAGGAGATAGGGCAGAGGGGGGGGGGGGGTCCTGTTGTTCCTGTAGTTGACAGGAAGCTGGATAGGGAAATGTTGTTAATTCCCAGCAACACCACTGCTCGGAAAAAAGAGGGCACTAAGCTGCTTCCCAGGGACTGCAAGGAGGCAAGACGGCTTTTAGAACATTTCTGTAAGAAGAGCAGAAGTGCTCTTATTGTGCTGTAAGCACAATATATAATCATAATAATAACAATATAGCACACAAGACAGAAGGTATTACAGATAATATGTCGTCTAAATACAGCTTGATCGCAGAAAAAGCTAATTCCATCTGTTAAACTAAATTTGTAAATAGGCTTTGTTGCTGACTATCTTTAAATCACTGGGCTAATATCAATGGCGCAAATTGGTAAATAATTAATATTCAAAATGACTCAGGAGTAACAGTGATCTCTGAGCGATTCCTTTGTTTTGGTTACACATTCGCAACAACAGCTAAGTTCAAATCGTTTATTAATTTCTGTCAGCATAGGCTAAGTATAGGAAACAGATGAATATTTAATCCCTGGACTGGGTCTTCGGATCTGAGTTGTTTGTTAAATTTTCACATGACAGACGCATAGGCACAGTATAGGAAAGAGAAAATAGAAGTTCCCCCTGGACTGGGTCTTCTGGTCTGAGTTGTTCGTTTGCTGGTCAGGTGCTAGCTTCATAGGCTCGGCTTAGAACAGATAAATATTTTGCCATGGTTATGTAGTTATAATTTACTCACTATGATAATTAACAGGAATGAGTCTGAGTAGGTTGTTACATTTTTGAGTGGCAGCCGCATAGGCTCAGTATAAAAAAGAGAAAATAATATTACACCCGGTATTCTGGCCTGCATCGTTTATTCACTGCACTTGATTGCTCGGTATACAAGGGATCAGGAAACATAGATTAAAAGGTCACCCTTAGGACCAGAGTCTTTCATTCACTGTAATGTAACTGCTTTATTCTTAAAGGATTAGTCTCAATGAACAAAAAGTTTCATAGTAGTTCATTTTACTGAACCAGAGTTAAAGAACAGAGTCAATATAATGATACGAGCTTCCCATCACTAGTTTGACATAGTAATGTAACAATACTTAGCAAGACAGTTATATCTCAATGAGCTGCAGGAGGGCTGTACTTTCAAATTCCGGAATGTTTTTGCCTTTTCCAGAAAGCTGATGTTTTGCATTTTTACATTAGAAGAAGTTACAACCCCATACAAAATCGTGGAAGCCTAAAGCCAAAGTTTCAGATGAGTGTTTTACATGTGTATAACATAGGTATGCAACTACAAAGATCTACTTCTCCTGCCAAAATGTACTCTCTACTCGCAGGTACACTCACAGTTCATCTTTGTTATGTCACATTCAAGTCAAGTTAAGCCTTTCCCATATTTTTGGCAAGATGCAAATTGGACATGCCCTTTTACAAATTACCTTTGACCCATCTGTTGTCTGGGGCCGGCTTATCTCATGACTTGTTAAGCTCAACCCATTATACAACTAGCCCCATCCTTCACTTATCATAAACTACGGAAGCAGAGTGAATTGACCCCCCACCTTTTCATTGTATCTGTTCACCTCTAACATCTGGGCATCCCAAATGACTTGTGCTCTCAGGGTGATGAGCAGTCTGACACATACTGCATTCCAACAAAAGCTTCTTAGAATCCTTAAGTGTTTCTGCTTCGTTCTGCCTATCTCATTCTGTGTCGTTCTTCACTTAAAACTCTTAATTATCCTTCGCCGTGCCGCTTCTCTCAAAATCATTAGCCTCTCCCTTCCTCTCTCCCTCACTCCCCCACCCCCTCTCAATAGTAAAACCTACTTATGCAACTATTGTGTACTGTTCCTACTACCCTTTAATATTGATTACAAAAACTTGTCAACAAAAAGCGTATATACTCGTTAACAGTAAGTATCCTAAACTGGAAACCCACTTTTAAAGTTTTTGACCAAATCCATAATTGTTTTTACCTCCCCTGCAGTTTACTACTGTAAACTCAAATCAGAAATCAAAAACAAACAAGTAGGCCTTTAGATCACAGAAATCGCAATTACAGCCTTGGCATAAAACAAACAAAACAAAAAGGAAAAGCTTGCTTTTTCTTGAAGTATGCTGGGTCCTCCCCTCTATTCTTCAAGAGAAAGCAAACCTTTCCTATGAAATAAAATGATGAGACAACCCGGAGTGTTGTAAAACTGTAGGTTTTTGGAGTTGGAATGAATATGAGGACACTTGCAATCCGGACGTATTTGAAATTACTGGACTATGATGTGAATTAACAAATTCCCTCCAAATCAAATCTCCCCACAATACTTACACTTAAATAAAAAAATGCTGAGACATTTGTGAAAACGGGACCGTTTCATAATTTTAAACAGATGTAGTTGACATAGTACTTACATTTTCTTATCCTTCTAGTTGTAAATAAAATGCCATTTGAGATATGTATTGGTGTAATTTTCCTGAGATAATTGCTATTAATTGTACACAACTGTACACACATCAGTTCAATCGTTTAAATATGCTGGAACCACAGTTTCCCAGTTTCACAGTTTCCATCACCATCACCTGAGAATACTACTGAAGACGAACATCATTTCATTTAGTAAAGTATTGTATGCAACATTTTTGGGAAAAAGGAGGGATGAAACATGAGATTTTGAACTGTTCACTCTTAAGAATATAAAAGAATACCATTACTGTAATGTAATATGAACAGTAATTAGTGACTACCCTCACAACTGCAACTCATGTTCATGTGCAAAGAATAGGCTCAATTATTTGTAATAAATAATATGGAAAGATGCAAGGGGCCTACTAATAAGGCTTGCGTATAGGGTCCATCATTTTGTGCTACCCTCCTGATAGTTTGGGGGCAACATGATGTATAATGGAATGTACTAATGTGATTTTTTAAATGTAATACAGACCCATTAATACAAACAATTAAGTGATCTTTTATTGAATAATTTTCAGAAATATATTATTTCCTTTCCTAATTCATAGGCTTTGTCCTTTCCCGCAGGCTTATTAAACATTTCCTCCCTTTGACCAAATAAGTTGTTTCTTTATTTTCTAATAATAATAATAAGAAGAAGACGAAGAAGAAGAAGAAATAAATCAATTTTGTTTTTAGCGTTTTTCCAAATACTTAAAGCACTTCACACAAATTCGTCACCAATTAGTTACACAGAACATACAATGAATGGCCCGACAGTCATTAAACACAACAACGGTCTGTGTGTTACCATGGCAGCCAATTTGCACCAAACCTGCTCACCCAACATATTACAACAGACTTGCTTAGAACATAGGACACACAGACCGACTCCAGGTGCATCGGCATTGATTGGTCAGGGCACTAGTAGGAGAATGAAGCATGTTTTTGGTTGTTGGGAGCAAACTGGAGTACCTAGAGGAAACCCACATTGATTTTGTGATGAAGCAGGGTCTATTTGGTGGGCCCGGTGTGGGTGTTTATGTAGGTGTGTGTGTGGGTGTGTCTGTTTGGTAAGAGTGTGGGCGTATACGTTGGTTTCCACAGGGGCCAATACAAGTGTGAGTGTCTATTGTGGTCATTGGTCCTGATAAAAAAATATATTCTCCCATTGTACTGTAATGAAACCATACTTCAAGCCACAGGTGCGGAGAGCTCAATAAAATACACAACACTCAGATATGGTAGACAGGGCTTCTGGCCCATCGCCACATTGGATAAGTGGCAGGGTGTAGTAAAGAACAAGGCATTACAGAGTGAGCCATGATCAACCTAATAAATTAGGGAGCAAGGAAGATTCAAGGCAGAACGCTGGATGTTACGTGGAATGGAGGGGGGAGATTTAAAGGTATTGTGGCTAAAGTAGACCCTTGTTGGTCTCAATCTAGCAGGATGAAAAGAACTTTTGTGAACTTGTATACACATCGGCTGAGTTCAGGAAGAAGGTCAGAAGCATTCGCTCGCCGAAGACCAGTAAAAAATTTCAACATGTGCTGATTACAGACATTATTGCACATTGGGCAAAAATTCAATGTTAGTACGATAGAGCTCTCCCTTCAAATAACCTTTACTTAAATGTTTCCGCAAAGCGGTATGAACAAAGGTACAATTTGAAGGGAGTGCTTCATCATTGTTTAACCCTCTACCTTCTTATTAATACATACATATATGGTGGCTCGCAGTAATATATCTAAACAGAACAACATACTTGTCTATTACCTTGATAATCTCAGCTATTACTTGTTCCCTATCAAGGCAAGATGCCAGAATGAACGGACACAAGTGGAACAGCCTCCTCTCCCTCTGCTGTGTTCCCATGTGTTTATTTTGCGGATAGGTCGGAAGGGAACACATGGATCTGCCCTTGTCCTAATTGTATAAGTTGAGCCTTGCAATTTCCCAAGAAAGTGTCTCTCTGCATTGAGCATCATGCTGAATACCGTTGGTCTAACTAAAACATTGTTACCTTGAAAACCTTAACTTGTCTCCCCCCAAGGAATAATGCAAATTGCAAACACATTTGTATGGTCTGGATTGTGTCACAAAGTTTGTCTCAAACATATAAAGCACTGGCACACTTAGAACTGTTTTTTCTGTTCATAAATCGTATTGGACATCAAGTTTCCCTGCAAGCCACAGGGCCAGACTCGCACCATATAGTATCTGTGTCCCACACATTCTTGAGGAATTTAGTTGCATCGTGGCCGTTGGCACCACATTGCTAGTATTGCAGTATCTGTCCCTCCCTCTAAAGTCTCAAGAGAATTAGATAACAAGCTGAAATTAGCCAGGAATATTCTGGAATAGATCTGAAGGAGCATTCAGCTTGGGCAGCCAAAATGCAAATTCTACAAATTCGACCACATATTTTTGACGAATATTAATTTAGTTATATTGTGGATGCCTTTTGCAGATTAAAGCTCCTTTTTGGAGAAGATAACTTCTAAGACATCCTTAAAACAACATTTGTGTCTTTATTACTTTAAAGGAATAAAATATATTCTTGAAAAACACACTATTTAAAAAAGAGAGCTGACTTAAAGAATTACTTCTCATCCAAAATGGCTGTGGTTGTCGATCCCAGAACAACCAACTTTAGCTCTCCAACCCTGCAAAATTACAACACAAAAAATTGCATCCTACCCTTCCCCCTAACTAAGCTGATCTCCATCTTCTCTTCATAAATCTCTTACACTCCTGAAACAATGGCACTCAGAATGGCAAAGCCTCCCTCCTAAACACCCATATAAATTCATAATCATGCCTCCAATTTCCGGCGGGATGGGGGGCTGGGTCTGCAGGGGCTGAAGCCAGGTCTCATTAGGGCTGATAGACGGATGGATACATACCTTCTGGGCATTAATGCTCTGTAGTTCTCTGTTCTGACATCCCCTTTCACCTCACTTGTCACTAATGGGCAAGGGGCAAAGCCCTCTTTAACATGGATGAGGCTTCCCTTTCTCTCTCTCTCTCTATACACAGGAACACACAGTTCTTACATAGACCTCGATTAAGTGGGCCGCCGTATTTTTTAACACTAGTATTAATGGCTGAGCAGTGCCATACAATAATAAACCGTTAGGACCAAAGGTAGTCAGCAAATGTGACAATGTGTGCGTTGAGGGACGGGACTTATCTTTGTGTCAATGAATTGTTTGGGAACAAGATAGGTTGTTCCAGTGCCAAATTGAAAGCTATGTATATATTCAGATAATACATAAACATGGCAGATTCCGATATGAAAAATACTAACCTGTCGTGATGATTATTGGATTAATGCAATATAGGAAGAAAAAGTCCTGTTTTTAATTACTAATCTACTTCTATGACAATTCAGAAATGTAAACTTGAGTTTTCAAATGATCTAAGATACTGATTCATCCATCCATCCAACCGCTTATCCTTTGCAGGGTCGTGGCGGGCTGAAACCTATCCCAGCTGACACACAGCAGGAGGCGGGGCACACCTTGGACAGGTCGCCTGTCCATCACAGAGATGATTTTAACTCACACTCTCATACACACCTACGGGCAATTTAAAGTCACAAAGAGGCACAAACACGGGGAGAACACTTAAACTCCAAATAGAAAGGCCCTAGGGTGGCCTAAGATATCCATCCATCCATTATCAGAACCGCTTATCCTATGTAGGGTCACGTGGGGGCTGGAACCTATCCCAGACGACTTAGGGCGAGAGGCAGGGTACACCCTGGACAGATCACCAGTTCCTCGCAGGGCTAACACATAGACATACAACAACTCACACACACACACACACACACACACACACACACAAATACACACACACACACACACACACACACAGACACACACAGACACACACACACACACACACACACAGACTTTAGAGTTACCTATAAACCTACATGTGTTTGGGCTGTGGAGGAAACCGGAGTATCCGGAGGAAACCCATGCTAACACGGGGAGAACATGCAAACTCCACACAGAAAGACCCTCAGGTGGGGATCAAACCCAGGACCAATCTTACTGTGAGGCAACAATGCTAACCACTACGCCACCGTGCTGCCCGGCCTAAGATATTAATATAAAAATATTATTGTATAGCATATCACAGCAGTATAGCCAATCAAAGCCCTACAAGTGTGAATAACATCAAACTCGGCCTCCAATGCTCCAATCCAATTTTGATTTACTACTGCTGCCAGTCTTCCTCAAAGTGGATAATAAATAGATTTTTCAGCCACTTCTTGCCCCTAGCCTCTGAGATATTTACCCTCTTATTTTTAGCAATCGACAGACCTCACCCCCACTGCCTTTCTCCCAGTGTCCCTAGAAAGGAATCCAATAAAGCCATATCTTCTTCAAGATTGATATAATTTAACGGATGAAGAGAAGACACCATTTTGACAAAGCCCTAAAGAGATGTAAAAGACGAGCATAAACAGACAGCAAGTGGGTATGAAAGCTCAGCAACAGGAGAGCAGATGAGAAAAGGGGTTGCTGAGAAAGATGAACAATACAGTTGATATGTCACCTTAATCAATGCAAACATTCAAATGATCTAAGAAATTGATGCAAATTTCCTCCTTGCAGATGTCCATGGTGGAATTACCCGGAGAGAATTAAAAAAAAGGAAAGGGTGAATCATGGCCTTTCCTCCCACTACCAGCCCACGTGATTTATCAGCAAACATTAAATTCAATAAGAAGGCGCTTAACATTCAACACGAATGCAGCAATGTCGGTGAGAGGCTTTGTAGAGAAGTTCTCGCAAAGCTCTTTCTTTCAGTTCTGACTCTGGCGAAAAAGAGTGAAACTCAGGTAAAACAAACACATCACCCATTTTCTGGAGCACTGTGTGACGCATGAAGTGGCTCTACCACCACGCGGCAACATTGCATGGCCTTTTCCTCACGCTGCATGCTGTTTCACGCACGGCATGCTGTCTCTCATTACCATAGACAATGAGCCTCATTAATTATCGCTTGAGCTAGGTGAGACACTTCACTGTGAAAAGGGCACAGGAGGAGGCAAGTGAAAAGCAAGGAGAGCGATATCAGCAGCAACATAAGCAAACACCCAAACACACCCTTCTGGCATAAGGATTAGGACTCAGAAGTGGTGCTTGGTAGTCGAGGCACCAAGCTCTGCCAAGTGAATGTAGGTTTGATAGGCTTAGGAGCGCTAGAAGGACGTACAGACATGGAAGGGGCTAATCTGAACAGTGTTTTCTTGCAACATCAACCATTTCCCCTGACTGTGACAACTGATAAGATAAGAAACATAATGTCAGTACAT
>JAVQJS010141887.1:0-16300 GCA_036024795.1 Galaxias rostratus | reverse complement strand
AGGGCTATCCCAACATACATACATCAACCCAGGAACATAATATATGAGCAGTATTAACGTGAGACTACCCCCCACCCATAACTGTCTGTAACTTATTGACTGCCCCCCCCCTCCTACCTTTGAAGTACTGGAGGGGTCAACTTACTTTTCTTATATTTTGTGACTTTTATTGGTGGAAGAAAAGTCAATTATTAGTTATTTTGGTGACCGTGATGTGCAGTTTAAATCTGATCATACAATATTTTGGAATGTCTTGCAAGTTGATTTTGTTTAGTGCTCTAGCTTCTTGGTTGGTTCTTGTAGTTTCTCAGAATACAATAGGAGCTGCCATGAATACAAAGGCAGCAGCAAAGGAACACTGGGACAGAACAAAAGGCCTGAAGGGGCAATATTTATGAAACCTCCTTAAATTATGGATGGCAATTCTTCCCTGTGGAGATTGAGACTAATACTAAATCTTCAGGATTACCTTTTGTATGCTTTAGGTCTTCAAAGGGAGGAGACTTGGATGTAAATCATTAATGCGATCTCTTGTTTTACAAATTAAAATGAGAACCATTTGCAATCTTTATTTATTTTGCCAGTGTCCCTGGCCTCTCCAGAAACACAAAATATACCCCTTTATTTTGGTCTCCAAATGTTAGAATGCTTTTTTCTTTAGATGCAGTTTAAATATTGCAAAACCTACATCCAAAACTCCATTGTGTTCCTAAATGTAAATACATACTTTGGGGGAATGGTCCAAAAGTATTTTTACTTTTAATTCAATTTTTTCCTCAACCCTGACACACTTTCTGGCACAAATCCATGTGCTTTTTTATATCTAGAATTGGAAATGCAATTTACCAGTCATCAGTCACTACATGCTAATGTAAATTATACATACCCTCATGCCTGATCTTCTCGTTTTAGCTACTTTGTGTTTATGTGCAGTTCAGTATAATCAACTGTTTTAAGAGGGGCTCGGTTTCACAAGTGGTGTGTCCGAAGTGGCACAGTCAATATATTTACCAACATTGATTATATTCATGGTGAAGTTCTATCAGAAAACCCAATGAAAAATATGACAGGTGTTTTAACTTTGGGTTTTAATCAACTAAAAAGATTTGATGCATTGTATTTTATGGAATAAAAACCAAGTACAATGGGATGATATACTCTTAGGCATGATCGTCCATTTGAAAAAGGTTCATATTAGGACAAATGAATGGTGATACAATACACAATAAACCATTTTCTTTGTCCATAGAACAGCACTTTTAGATACCTACTATCAGACTTTCTTTCAAAATCAGTCTCTGTGTCAATTGATTCCCAAAAGGTAAAAAATTATAAAGCATCCAGTTTGTTTTGGGAAATCGTTTGATCTCCCCTTCATGGCTTATCCAGGTAAAGCACACACATACTTATTTTTCAGTCTGTCCCATTTCACTAGTTTATAAAAAAAATATATTCAAATTTTAGTCCTGTGAAAATGGTGTTCTCGTTGAGACAATTTATTCTACATGCAATATGTAGTATTTGAGAAGTTGTCTAGGGGCAAATCATTGAGACCCGTTTCCGCTCAAGCTTTCTGTCTCCTTCATATTCAAGTCCCTGGTGCACAGTTTCAAACTAACATTCACATCTGGATTGATCCCTAAAATGTGGAAATCAGTTCCGGTTACTTCATTACATAAAGTAGGGATGCAAGTGACTTGAATAATTATCATAATAATAGTTATGAATGGCAAATACGTTTTTAATATCTTATAAATTAGTCGATTTGTGCTTTCTTATCCACCAATAATATTTTAAGACATTTTCCGTTTGGGTTCAGAGCTGCTCATAATACTATAACAGCACCAATCACTCTTGTAGTAAATGATATAGACGTCTCTTAATGACAGGAAAAATGGTGCTGATTTATTGATGTTTCAAAGGCTTTTGATACAGATACTCATAGATTACTTCTGGTTGATAAGCCTCGCTAGGATTTGATAATGCAATGTTAACTAGTTTCAGGAATACTAATCTGATTGAACACAGTGCACACATAGACATTAAGGGTTTAACAGCCATAGTGAATGTAATACAACAAAGTTCTGTTTAACGTCCTGCATTGTTAACACTTTAAATTAGTGATAAACAGTATGCACCTCTATAAAATACTGTACACTTCTATGCAGATGATACCATTCTTTATTGTGCTCTGTGTGTGAGATTAATCAACCAGTCAGTGTCACAGACTAAATATCAATATTTCTTAAGGACCAAAAAGTTACATTACAATATAGATTACATATAATATATGCCCCCTAATAGGACTCCAATTGTAGGGTGTTTCAATGTAAAAATACTTGACTTGGTGAAAAGTCTTTATTTAAGATGTGTGTGCCTTAACTCACAAAGAAGGTGAAGGTCATACGTGGAGCTGTTTATAGGATAAGATCATGCTTTCCCCCTGAAATTGAAAGACAATTGTAAAATATACCATATTGTCTGTCATTGAAAATTGTGATTTCGTGTAAATGCTTGCAGCTCGAACTATTTCAAAGTCCCTCCATGCAGTTATCCACAGTGCTTTGCGTTTTGTAACTCGAGAGTTTTAGAACCAATCCATTTTACACTGTATAAAAGAGCAGTATTGTCTCCTCTTGGTGATAGCAGAGAAAAGTATTGTCTCCTACTTATTTCCAATGCATAGCTGGGCAAATTGTCTTTTTACCTTAAATCCAGTAGTCATAGGACACACTCACAGAACATACTACCACGTAACAGGGCACTGCCAGAATTGATACATTGTCTCAGGGTTACGCCTATATAAAATAAATACATTTAAGAAAAATGTCTGCAGGCACTCCAGTCTTATGACATCTCATATCGTTTAATACAGAAAGCTCAACTATGACATTTCTTTTGGACGGGGATACGTTTATCTCGTTTGAGTACTTTTTCCCCTTGTCAATTTCCTGTGACAGATATTGCTCCTACTGAGACAAACGAAAGGATAAAACTTCAGAACACGACCGAAAAACAAAACATGTCAGTCTTCCACTTGCAAAAACCACACCCCTTTTCATTTTGCACCAAAACAGTCCTCCAATTTTTCCCCCCAGAATGCATTTCGCTCCCAGTACTGTGACGAGTGACGGCTAGACGACAACAAAAACATAGCTGCAGAAAAGGGTGTTAGCTAACAAATTAGCTAGGTTCTTACTTGAAATAAGAAATAAGCAGTTCTCGTTGTCACAATTCAATGACAACGACACGATTGCTAGGCTCAATCAAAACAGTATGTAATACTATTGTGTAAATAAAACCAGATGATTCAATAGTAGACGTTGAAATATAACGGGTTACACTTCACGTCAGTCGCATCCACACTGTTAATGGTAGCTAAAATAACAGCTAACTACCATTTATAGTAGTTAGTTTGTTTTATACGGTAGCTATCTTAATAACTTGCAAAGTCAGTGCGTTAGCTAGCTGACGTTAGATCCGGGCGAGTTCTACCTAATGTATGCCAAGCTAAATCAGTTTAGCTAGCTACCAGCTAGCCAGCTAAATCACCAAGACCAAAAAATATTTGAAATAACGCAACGTCAGGGAGAATATGATTATAACAAAGAAAGGTAAGATTCCCCTAACGGTATTCAAACAAATGTCAGATTCCACAGGTGGTAAATGTAACGTTATGGCACATAATTGACAGTCCGTGTCTATCTGCCTGTAATTTGGTTGTGAAAACTAGCGAGCTAACAACGTTAGCCAGTTAACGTTAGCTAACGAATGCTAATGATACTTCTGCTGCTATTTCTTTCACATAGGCTATGTACAAGCTAACGTCAGTGAGTCACTGTTTTGAGTAAAGCTAAAGACTGTAGCCAGACTCAGAGTAAACAAAGAGGGGTGAGTGGTGATGAGAAAATTATATTACTGATATTTGCCTGAATAAGGATCTAGTTTGAAATGTGGTTAACTTTGTTTTATTTGACCCTTTGGAAGTATTAGCATGTGTAAATTGATATTCTGTAGCCGCCCCAGCACTAGCTAAGGCCCCATTTTCACATGGGGATGGGGTCGTATTGTGTCAGTTCACTTAGCTTGCTAGCTAATCTATCTGATCAAATAGGAAAGACTAGAAATGTAATGAACGATTGTCAAATACATTTCAATTTACCGCATTGCTGCTAATTTAGAAAACTTTGAGGCTTCACAGTCTTGTAATGTTGGCATAGAACCAGTGATCTTTGTGTTGGTCCCTCATTACGTTTTGAAGTGAAAACAATAGCAAAACTTCAGTGATGTCTGTAGCAAAACTCGCTACTTTCAAGTTGCCTACATGACTCAGCGTCAAGCGACTAGCCTATTTCATGACAATGGATACGAAACCTGTGCAAGGTTACTCATTATGTTGCACGGTAGAGAGCGGCGGCCAAAGGGTTTTGTTGCCCTTGGCGTGTCAACTTTTGTAAGCCATTGCTAATGTAACGTTAGCTTAGGCAACATTTACACCGCCGGACTTTGTTTTCAGTTAGAGGCAATCCTAATTGCCACTTCAGGCAAACAATGACTCCTCAACGATTAACGCATCAAAAATAATAGTAGTCAAAAAATTTAATGCTAAAAATCGTCAATATCATTGTATTGGTCTTAGTTATTCAGTCATCACCGTTAATTTCCAGACATCCCATTAGCCTGTACACAGGACACTTAACTCACGTCAGTTTTCTTATTTGGGTTCTGTTGCTGTTATTTGCTATAATTTTGGAGTGTCTTATCATGCTTGCAAGATGGCATATCAAGGCTTAAAATTGTTTTGTAACATGATGCTTCTTATGACTTATTCAACTCTAAATATTAACAGAAATGTGTCTTTTGCCCTAATATATTTGTCTGATGGCAAGAATACAATCAGAATTAATGTGTTTATAATGTTTTGTCTTTTCAGAGTGGTCTCGGGTGACTAAATGATCAAGATAGGCAGGTGGAAACATTACTGGAGGATTCAACATGAAGTTGTATGTGTTCCAGGTCAACAATGGCAGCACTCTGACATTTGACACAGAGTTGGCTGTCCAAACGTAAGTCTCCCATCTCATGTCTGTTTGACAATTTCAAACGCCAAAAAATCAGGGGTTCTTTCTAAGTATGTGCTTATCTTTCCTCAGTGTGTTAGACCTTAAGCATGCCATCCAGGTCAAGTACAAGATTTCAACTCAACATCAAGTTCTTGTTGTTAATGGAGGGGAATGCATGGTCGCAGAGAGGCGGGTCTGCAGCTACAGTGCTGGCACTGTAAGTTTATAACTACAGTGGATGATTTGTCTCAGCTACGAGTCTCTTATGCCTTTTATGATTTTATGTTTTTTGGTGAAATGCATAGAATTTGGATTGCTTGTGTTTAGCTATGTGTATGGTATGATTTTTTTGGGTTTGTTTAGGACACCAACCCCATATTCCTTTTCAACAAAGAGATGATTTTGTGTGACCGGGCTCCAACCATACCCAAAACTACTTTCTCAATTGAGAATGAGATGGAGCTCAAGGTTGAGGAGTCCCTCATGATGCCAGCAGTTTTTCACACCGTTGCCTCACGAACACAACTTGCTGTTGTAAATATGAGTTCTTTTTCAACTCTGACAATTGAATTCCTATTGATAGTTACAAAATGTGCTTATTCACACGTTTTCTCCTCCCCCCTCAAGGAAATGTTTGAAGTTGCCAAGAAACTTTGCTCTTTCTGTGAGCGTCTGGTTCACGATGAACACCTACAGCACCAAGGTTGGGCTGCCATTATGGCAAACCTGGATGACTGCACTCTGTCTTATCAGAAGCTTCTCTGGAAATTTGACATGGCATACTCAAATTATCAACTGGATTTTGAGGAAATCAAATTTAAACTCACAAAGTAAGCCAGTGTCTCCTCCTGAAGGATTTATTAGTCCAATTAAGATGTTTTCACTTGCATCCTTGCCTTTTTGAAGCTGCCCCGGCAGTCAGATGATCCTCCCCCAAAATAAGTCTTAACTTATTAAAAGAAGTACATTTCACCAAAATCAAGTGACCTCACTCTGCCCACCATAAACACATTCCAGATTATTTTCACACGATTTAAAATCAGATTTTTTCCACCAAACATACTTAAAGCCCTTTGAAAGAATGAAGATTTATTATTTTCGTTCATAATTGCATGACTACAGTAGGTTGGGTAACCATTAGATAACACAAAGTACATTTATAATTGAGACTTGGCCTTCTAGTTTGTTCTCCAAGCTTTTCTAATTCCATCTTTAATCCTATTGTTTGATATATTTGGTAGTGTAATGTGGTTTTAGTCTTTTTAGTGTACTTTCCAATGTAGGTCATCTGGAATCCTTTGTGATTGTTCTCTTGGTGTGTGTGGTGATCACTAAACAACCAAATGTGGTCCGCTTATCTAGGGTGATGTCAAGAAGAGAAGCAAAATCTCAAGTTTCACACGAAGCTTCCAGTTTTAACTTCCATTATTCACATTCTCTCTGCTTTATCAAACTACCGGGTTTTTAGTCAGTCATACTATTACTATCGTTGTTTACATTCTGGTGCAAAAAATAACCCAAAGAAAAGATATATTTCTCGGTTAAAGGTTAATATCAGTTACAGAATAGCGTCTTTGTGGATGTGGGTTATCAACTTGACTTTTTGGAGACAGCACATTATTTGAGCCTGAGTGCATAAATGTTATTATTATTGATTTCTTGTTCAACATGTATAGTTTGTCCAAGCTCCTTTAATATTTTGTCAAACTCTATTTTAAGGCTGGGGACTGCAGTCTCGGTCATGGCCAAGGTACCTTTGCTTGAGTGTTTGACCAGAAACAGCTACAGAGAGTGCCTGGAGAAGTCGAGTTCAACCCCAGAAAAGGATTTTGATGATACAGAAGAGGAGAAATCCACTGACTCTGTCCTCTGCCCAGCTGAGGCGGCGAGAAGCTCCAAGTCGCCCAGCTCTCTCTCTGCCCCGGGCTCGTCCCCATCTGAGCCTGCCGAAGGCCAGGAAGTGAACGAAATGACGGACAGCAGCGGACTTAGGGCAGCACTTCAGGACGAGGACGCTCCAGAGCCGGCCAATCCACCCTCCTTCAACGTCACACTGCTGGACTGGATAAATGTGCAAGACAGGCCTAACGATGTGGAATCCGTCGTGAGGAAGTGCTTTGACTCTATTAATAGGGTGAGTCACTGTTTGTTTGGAAGTGTCAACCCACTTCCGCACAGTGGTACTGAATACACAAGGAAACATTGATTTGTTTGGCCTTTTTCAGCTTGACCCGCGCATCATTCAACCTTTCCTGGCAGAATGTCGAGACACGATTGCCAAATTGGATAATCAAAACATGAAGGCAATCAAGGGGCTTGAGGACCGCTTGTACGCCCTCGACCAAATGATTGCTAGCTGCAAAAAGTTGGTAAACGAACAAAAGGAACTTGCTCAGGTAAGCCTTAAGCGATTAGAATCACTGTCGGTTTCTAAACGACAAGGTCAGTGTTTGTTATAAAAAATGTATGCCAAACGTAACCCCCCTTTTGTCAAATTCATTCGACAGGGATTCTTGGCTAACCAGATGCGGGCTGAAAACCTGAAGGACACCTCTGTTCTGCCCGATTTATGTCTCAGCCATGCCAACCAGCTTATGATCATGTTGACCAACCACCGGAAGCTGCTGGACATCAAACAGAAGTGCACTACTGCCAAACAGGAGCTAGCGAACAACCTCCAAGTCCGTCTCAAGTAAGACTGCGCAGGCTTTTATCATGTGATTGCTCTGTTTACCAACCCTATGTATCAGGGCAACCCTGATAAAAAAGAAAAAGTACTTCGTACAGTGGTGCTTATTACGTCCAAAGTTGGTATAAAAACAAAAGAGCTTTTTTAGAAAACCGTTTGTTGGAACATATTTCCTGTTGTGGTCTTCAGGTGGTGCTGCTATGTGATGCTCCATGCTGACCAGGATGGTGAGAAGCTGCAGGCCCTGCTCAGGTTGCTGACTGAGCTGATGGAGAGAGTGAGGGTGGTGGAGGCCCTGAGCACCGTGCCCCAGATGTACTGCCTGGCTGTAGTGGAGGTCGTCAGAAGAAAGATGTTCATAGGCCATTACAGAGAGGTACGCGTGAAATGCTATCGCCGTTTAAATTAAGGTGAAGTTAAGTTCCTTTGGTCTAACAGAGCGATTCCCTTGAAAGTTCAGGGGCGTCAAACTATGTTAGCCAATTGAATTGGATCTAACTGAATGTTTGAAGTTCACTCTTTAAGCATTATGAGTTGTGTGAGAGAGCGCAGATTTGAGTGACAGCTAGCTGCGGTTTTCTTTTTTTTTTTACTTCAAAGAAAAAAAATGTTTTTTGCTTTGCATTTGGAGAACTCTACATCCTCTTTTACTCTTTTCAGTGGGCCTGTGCTCTGGTGAAGGATGGGAAAAAACTCTATGAGGCTGAAAAGTATAAAAGGGAAACATTTGGGAAGCTTTTTAGTAAGTTCCTTTAGAGAAACTGTCAGTTGTCTCATTTCAGGTTCCATGGATTAGATCAAAATATACTTTTGAAATGTTGACAGCAATCAAAAAGTTGAACGAAGCTGTCATAACAACTTAGCTTTTAATCTTTTTTTCAGGGAAATCGTTTCTCAGAAACCGCCTGTTTAAAGGCCTTGATTCATGGCCTCCTACATCATTTTGCGTGAGTTGCAGTGTCCATGAAGTTGATTATTTCCGCTGACATAACTGGCATAGGTTCAAACTCACGCTGCTTTGTTTTTTGTTTTCCTGCTTTTTATCTTTTGTGTTCAGACACGAAAGCCCAGAAAGTTTGACTTTGAGCTTCCAGAGATCTCGCTTGTGGACCTGCAGTACCTGAAGACTTGTTGCCCCACAGAGGTCCAACCATACTTAATGTAAGTCTTTACTGCAGGGTCCGATTACTTAGAGCATTCTGCATTGTTTTGAAACTGGTAACACAATGTAACAAACATTTTGGAACCTCAAGAAATGGTTACATGCTGCTAATCGTGCGTTTTTGGACCCCTCACTGTCTTTCCTGACCGCTTGTCTAATGGGATTTCCCCAAAGGGTCCCCACGCTCTGTGACTTTGAGCCTTTGAACCACCACGTGGAAATGCTTCACCACCTGGTACAAGCTGCGCAGAGCGTGGATGAGATGTCGCAAACCATCACAGACCTACTGAGCGAACAGAGGGTATAGTGACCTTACCAGCTCGATGTCCTTAAAGCCAGCGTTTAAGACGACTCGTTATTCCTTCAGAAAACTGACAGCTCTTTAGTTTGTGTAAAGATGCCTGAATCACCCCTCACTAATCACTTCAACGTTTACCATGTCCTGTTCTTTCAGGCGTCCTGCAGTCAGAGTGCTCAGAGATCCAGCGTGTTGTCCCCGCGATCCGAAAGCGCTCACGGAACGACCACCCCTACCACCTCTAAGGCCCCTTCCTCTCTCAACCTTCAGGGACCCCCTTGCCAGCCCCAGCCAGTGGTTGTTCCCGTGACCCTCGAGGACCTGTCGCCGGACAGCATCGATGCCCAAACCTTTGACTTTGAGACCATTGGCCATCCCAACATGGACCCAGTCCTCCAGCAGGGCTCCCTGGATCTGGACTCTCTGGCGGAGAGCCCCGAGTCAGACTTCATGTCGGCGGTCAACGAGTTTGTGATTGAAGAGAACCTGAGCTCCCCCAACCCCATCAGTGACCCCACGAGCCCCGAGATGATGGTGGAGTCCCTGTACTCTTCGGTCATCAACGCCATTGACAGCAAGCGCATGCAGGACACCACCACGCTGGAGCGGGAGAACGCCAAGGTGGCCGCGTTGAAGCGCAGCATCGAGAAGTACTGCTCTGCCGCCGAGGACTCCCAGTTCAACCTGCGGAGCGTCCGGGACGACCTCTACCACTTCCGAGGCATGGTGCTGAAGGAACACCGCGACTTTGGCTTCTCCCTGAAAACCGTCACCATGGAGATGCGCAACATCGTGGACACCATCCGCCGCAAGGTGGAGGAGGAGATGCGGGAGCAGCACCAGGACGAACTCCGCGCCCTCCGGCAAGGCCTCGGCGAGGAGATCCAGACGGCGGCCGAGGAGAACAGGGTCAACCAGGACATCGTCAAAGAGGTCCAGCGGACCGTTCTGGAGCTGGAAGGCCGGCTGGAGCGCAAGCAGCAGGAGCTGACTCAGCTGGAGGGCGAGAGGGACCGCTGGTCCGAGGCAGAGGCCAGCCACGCCGACCAGACCAGAGGCCTGGAAAAGACAATCGGCGAACAAGCTGGCCAGATCGAGGACCTGTCCTCCGCCAGAGCCTCCCTCACCAGCCAGCTCGAGGCCCTACAAGCAGAGGTGGAACACATCCAGGAGAAGGTCACGCGGGAACTGGAGGCGGTCGAGCGGTCCCACCTCGAGGAGCTGGAGGACAGGCTGAAGCACCAGCACCACTGCCAGCTGGAGGCCCTCTCACGGGAGCACCAGGAGGCCCTGGCGCACCAGGCCTCGGAGACCAGCGCCAGACTGGCGGAGGCAGCCGACCATCACGCCTCGGCCCTCCGGGAAAGGGACGGCCAACTCCAGGACCTGGAGGCCCGGGCCGCCGAACTGGCCAACCTGCGTTGCAAGCTGGAGGTGGAGCTGGCCCTTAAGGAGTCGGAGATGGAGGAGGCCAGGCTGCTCTTCGAGGACTCCAAGGTGCAGCAGGCGGAGGCCCTGAAGGCCGACATGGAGGCTGAGACTCAGGCCCTCAGCGGGGAGCTGGCGGAGCTCAGCGGGCAGCTGCGGGAGAAGAGCGAGGAGCACGAGCGGGGCCTGGCGGAGCAGAGGGAGCTCCTGCGGAGCGAGAAGGACCGGCGCATCTCCGAGCTGGCGGCGCGGCACGAGGAGGAGAGCGGCTCGCTGCGCCGCGAGCTCGCCGCTCTGCAGCAGCGGGCCCGCGACGACGCGGCGCTGCACGCCGAGGCGGAGCAGAAGCTCCGCCACGACCTAGAGCGAGAGATGGCGGCGCTACGCCAAGAGAAAGACGAGCAGGAGGAGCGCCTGAGGACTGTTATCGGCGATTTGCAGAGCGAAAGTGACCTGCTCGCCAAGAGATTGGAGCAGGACGCACGAGCTGTTCAGACCAGCTCTGAGAAAGCGGAGGCCTTGAAGGCCGAGCAACCCGACGCCTTCAAAGAGTTAGAGCTACAAAAGGAGGAGATGGAGAAGAGGCTGCTGGGCAAAATTCAACAACTTGAAAAGGAGCTGCAACAAAGACTATCATCCAGAGGGTAGGAGCTGAAAGACGTTATTAAACTATTCTGTTGAGTCAATATTTTATGCTTATTCACTAAAATGTTAGGTCTATTATGAGCATTCTAAGTTTCTAGAAATGTCAGTAGCTTCTAATAGGACTGTCGTTCATTGCATTTATGTGTTTGTCCAATGTGTGTTGGTGGTGTCTTGCAGCGAGGCTGGACTCCCGTTGCAGGCTGAGGGTCGTCCGGAGGCCGGGGCTCCCCTTTCCCTGGACTCGGCCCTGCAGGAAAGGCTCCAGCAGGAGAGGGCCTCCCTGCAGACCCAGATGGAACTTCTGGAGAGGAGGAAGAATGAAGAGATGCAGAACATCAAGATGTCGCTGATTGCAGAGCAGCAGGTAGCAGCCTCTTTCAGAGAAACACGCTGTATACCACGGTGGAATGTTGTTACCACTGGCATCGGCGAAGCATTATAGCGTAACCAGACCTCTCCATTAGACCTAGTCGAATACGCCTTAGAATCCTAAACCAACTCCAGTGCTACTGTGCAGCTTTGGCTGTCTGGACTTATTGCACATATTCAAATCTAGTTTCTTGTGCTGACGTTTTTTGTATTGTGTATGGGCGGCGGTCACCAGTGGTCTTGTTTCAACCCTTTTGTGGCCACTCAAGTCAGATTTTATGAAATTACATATACTTTCACGCATTTGCCTTAAAATGTTGTTTTCATAAATTGTGTTTTTGTTAGTTAGTTGCCCTGAGTTACATCCAGATACATGGTCTTTAGTAGGAGGCATTTATTTTTGGTTACTCTTTAAGGCTGGCCATGAACACTGTTAATCTTCACTGCCGGCTCAGTCATCTTTTAAAGAAAGCAAGTCTATGGGTCAGTGGTTGTGTGTGTCATAATTATAGTTTGTGGAATGTCATCATGCCCTTGCTAAGGCCAGGCAATTTGACACTAAGGTATGTTATTGGGGCTTAGGTAGCCATTTTGTTGCCAAAACAGTCTGTCTGCCCCTATGAATGCGATCGTGTTTTTCTCAAAGCAAAACTTGGTGGAGTTTATTTTAGAAGTGCATCAGCTGTTGCTGATCAAGTTCCGAAAGTGTGTGATTATTTTTGTTTTGCAGACTAAGGAATGTCGCTTAAAACCTGTAATTATGCCTTTATTACTTAGAAAATACATTGCTGTCGACTTGACAGGGGCGTCGGCTTTTTCGTGCCTCTCTTTGGGTGGGTTTATTCCCACTACTTTCCTCCCCGCTAAAATACTTTTCATCCCATGTAGACTAACTTCAACACGGTTCTAACCCGGGAGAAGCTGAAGAAGGAGCAGATCATCAATGAGCTTTCAGAGAAGCTCAAGAAGGTTACCCAGCAGCAAGAGAAAGACAAAGGTGCGACAGACTAGAATAATCTGAAGCATCCTTTTTTTTATGGTTGTGTATTCTTCCCATTGAGCGGTTATATTCATTTATATATTTCCGTCATCTGTAAACTGTTGCTAATTTTTCGATTCCTATCGTTCTTACCCAGCTCTGATCGAGAGCCTGTCAGAGGACCGGGCGAGCGTCATGCAGGAGAAGAAACACCTGGAGGAGGATCTGAATCGTTTGCGCAGCACGGCTCTGGTCTCCTCGGCCTTCTTCAGCTCCAACCCCGCCGCCCTGGAGCAGGCAGGGGCCGGGGCAGGGGCCGGGGCAGGGGCCGGGGCCTGTTCCTCTGATCCCTACTCCGACTTGGACCGACTGGCCTCTGTGGCTCCGATCCGGGATGATGACCGGGTGGACTCCGCAGTGGAGGCCAGCATGGTCACTGTGCAGTAAGCATCCCCCCCCCCCTTTCAGAATTAGCTTCTTAATAAACATGGACTGTAAAATTATTATGTTGCCCAATTCATTTCGTAAAAGTAGTTTGGTGAAGTTGATAGTTTACCAAAATGAGTGCATGCCATTTAAAAAAAGTATTAATACTTGTTTTGCAAACGAAAGAAAACCCTTATTGAAGGAAGAGCTTTTCTAGAACGCTCTTCAAAAGTCTAAACGCTGTATTCACAGCTCACGTGTTCACTGCCAACACTCAAAGTTCGAGGACAGCTTTGCAACATTTAAAGACGGTTTTAGTTTGTAAATAATGTTGAGTATGGGCTCTGCTGCTTGATGAAAAATCAAATGGATCTTTTCACACCGAGCAGGTCTGAAGTAACAATGCAGTCTCTTAAACGGAAGAAAATGCCAAACCACTTATTTGACATGTTTTCAGACATTTACGTCTCTCGCTCGGTAACCGCACACATTGATTTAAAAACACGACACAAGGAAGATAGCCAGATAAGGATGGACAAAGTGAGGACAGGTGACAGTTCAAGGTAGGCTGAGACATGGCAACGCAAGCTCTACTCCCCTAAACTATTTGATAGGTTTTTACTGTAGGTTTTACAGGCCGTTGTAGCAGGAATCACACGTGAATTCACAGATTCGCTGTTTCTGCCGTGTTAGTATATACATTGTTTTCTTTGCGTGGCAGCCGTTTGTCACATCTGATAATATATTCTTCTTTTTTTTTTTGCCAGCGATAACATCCTAATGATGTCGGAGGAAAAACGGCGGATACTCTTACTTGAGAGGGTAAGAGACTGATAAAGATCTACACAATCGTAAATGTATCCAAAGGCATTCATGATGCAAAGAACACATACGCTCTTTCTAATGCTGCATAAAAACGTTGCTGCCACTTGATGTGTGACTGCAGACTCCTAAGGAAATGCCCAGTGTTTTTTATTTTACTTGGATTTGTTCCAAACAACCCAAATCTAATACCAGATTAAAGGAGCCCTGAATATACAAATCTAAATAATAAATCGATATATTATTCATTTAACAATGAAGGTTGCTTGCCCATCGCCCTCCATAGATATTGCCCTTTACCCCACGCCCCCCCCTCCCCATAATCTTGCTTCTCCTCCATGCTGCTTAAAAGTCCATTTCCCGGTTATCAGTCTGCCACAATGTCTTAATGCAGTTATAAGTCTGGAATTGTAATAGGCAATTGACATACTTGGCATTTTGGCAATTGACATACACTTGTGTGTTCGTCTGCATGGACGAGCGGGGCTTCAACTTCTAAAGAGGGTGGGATCGACCAACATTCGCCTGTACGATTGCTATGTAAAATAATATGACTCATGAATATTTGTATTGTTATGTATTTTTGATGGTCCCGATACACTGTGGCTCCCTGGAACCCTCAACTCACCACCACCATGCTGAATGGATTGCTGTGCGACGCGGATCTTTTGCGTGACTAGGGGCTGTAGACAACCTCTAAATTCCACTCTCCACTGACCTGTCCGTGAAAAACAGTCCCAAAGTCATTGATGTTTTTCCTTTCTTGCGTTTTCCCAAAGAGAGAAGCACTGATGTTGATGATCGTGAGTGGTGGCAGTCTCACCACAAAGGAATGAATCAGTGAATCGACGTTGTTGTATTATATCAGCTCTGATGGTGGAGTGTTAACAGTGGTCTTAACCATGGATAGACATGTCGGTCATTTATTAGGGTATTGTTGAGGTCTCCGACAAACATAAAGAACTAGTGGTGTTGACGGAGGTTCGGTCTTGAAAACCCGCTGATGCTACGCGCCTGTTGGTACAGTTCTGACGGCATGAGTTTTCCTTAAAACACCCCAAGATGCACATCAGTTAAACCATCAAGCAAATTATTCCAATTCTTGTTGAAATCCAGTATTGGGTTTATTCATAAGGCTTTATGGATGTAATAATCCTTTTGCCCCGAGGGCATTGTCTGTCATAACGTTCTCTAAAGAACACATGTTATATTTATTCAGGATATGCACCATAGAATTTGTTTTATTATAATATTATTATATTATTACATTATGGTATATTTATTATATTATATATATATATATATATATATTTATTTATTTTATTTTTATTTTTTTTAAGATCAGAACTAGTTAATGTGCACAAATGCTTTGATGTGCTGTGACGCTTTCCAAAAAATTCACAGCAATGTATATTCAGTACCTCTGAGATTGAGCCTTGGACTTGTTTTTGGTTTCTTAGACATTGCATATGAAGGAAGAAGAAAACAAACGACTCAGTCAAAGATTGGTAAGGAACCTTGTCTTCATTTTTAATCTATGATACAAATGCAATTAATGACCATTGATGATTTATACTGGAAAATGTAGTTGTGTGACTGCATCCAGTAGATGGCAGTAGCATCAAAGAACGGCATTTTTTATTGCTGAACCTAATACTTGCATTGCCTGAATCCGTCAGGGTAAAAAATATTAAGCATATTAGTAGAACATAGTGTAAAATACAGATTGGCACCTATCAAATATGAGATGAGATGCCATTTATGGGACTAATTTACTTACATTGCACGTTTGACTTTTTTAACTGAAGGTTTCCAAGTTCACCATGCAGGTTCTCTGCATTCTTTTCTTTTGTAGATGTCTCAAAGTATGTCCTCTGTGTCATCCCGACATTCGGAGAAAATCGCAATCCGAGAGTAAGCATACGTGATGTTATTCAACGTCTCTTATTTCATCTATTCATAAAAGTCAAGTTGTCCTTCAGACTCAACGTCATATTCCATAATGCGGTCAATGTGCTAGGTAGGGGTTTTAGTCGGTTATTACCATGCAGTCATCAACAGATACTGCAGGAACACTAATATCACACTAATGTACAGTGTGATGTAGTCAATCTAATGAAAGATTCTTGATATTTTGTGGATTTGAAAATTTTTCATTATGGTCCTAATTTATAGTTTTTTTTTTTTTTTTTTTTTTTTTTAAAATGAACCTTGTTATTCTTCTAATTGCGGGTTTAATAATGTAATGTATTTATGATACATGAAATTATTAATGTCATTTACTTCAACTTGATCTGCCATGTCTCTTCCATCCACATGCTGATAGAGAATACATGCATTTTTCCCCCCATTTTATAGTGTTCCGCACATTGACAGAACATTGGGGGGAAAATAGGACGACTTTCGTAAAATTATGAAG
>JAVQJS010141878.1:0-23729 GCA_036024795.1 Galaxias rostratus | reverse complement strand
ACTTTTTGTAAAACTTTTCACACACACACACCAGACACCACACACACACACACACACACACACACACACACACACACACACACACACACACACACACAGACACACACATATACACACACACGTAAGCCCACTGTGAATACACACATACTAATGAAGGCTACAGTGCCCTCTACTGAGCTTCTATTGTGATGCCTACATTGATCACAGACTAGTAGATGTTCTGTCGTACAAGTTGACTCTAAGTACACACATAGTTGCACAAAAGTTTAACTAAGTAGCACCCTCCTCATTTCCCTAGCCATGATGTCACCAAGAAACCAAAAAAAAAGAAAGCTTAGCAATAGATGATGAATGGTCAATTTAAGCATACAATACTCTAGATTTCAACTGCCTTGTTAAATGAACAGAACTAATGCGTTGCTTTCACATTTGAGTGACCTGGATGTTATTCTGTTTAGAGTACACTGCAAAAAAATTCTCAGCTAAGTACCTCTGACCATGTTAATTTTGACTTACTTAACAATTCAGCTCAAATACTGCTAATGGTATTTGCTGCAGTCCCATTACTTTGTACTTGTTGCTTTTATTGTGCCATCGTCTTGGTTTTTAATTCTAATTGTTATTATGCCTTTAGGCTGATTTGAACACCTACAGAAACAGAGCTCAAAGGCTCCAATTGGCAGGGAGATTTTTCCAATGTCTCAGTGACTCAAGGGACAGGGTTTCCAGGTATTGACAGTGTCATATACACCACCTGCTCTTTAAATGTTTAAACACAAGACCTCAAACTACACTTAGCACAGAATTAGAAATTAGAAAACAGGCACTCAGTATATAGCAGGTCAATGCTAAGTGGATGTATTTACTTTTTCTGCTGTTCTGCTCAGGTTAAAAAGGTTCACATTTCTGTTCAGGGGCTGTTTATATTTAATCTGTGATTTTGTCTGAAAACTAGGAGTCTTAAGGGAAGTACAGCCATGCAATACGAAGGGATATGTACATTTGTATTCACACCAAAAGGTTTTATAGGGGTAGAGAATATGCTGGATTGATCTTTGCAAAGAGATTAACAATGTAAGCCTTTTTTCAGCGATAGCAGAGGACTGAGACTGAGCAACAGTTAACTGTTCCCAAAATTAGAAAACAACACTAGATTAAAGAGTCATATGCGATTCACACTTCAGTAGGTGCGCATTAGAGCTATTTTCACACCAATATAAATTCTTAAAGATGCTAAATGTAATATTTCCTTCATGTGTAATTCAATTCGGTCATGGCTTTGAGTTGGCGAATGCGACCCAAACACAGATAACGAGTATCTTAAAATAACGATTTATTAAACCCAGAAGAATAAGGACAATCGACAAAATAAAGTACATTCAGGACTGGCTGGTTTCATTGCACTCTTTTATTCAGAATAATTAGATTAGGAGCATGATTAATTTCTGAACCACTGACAGGATTAATTGTCTTGATTTGAAGAAGCACACAATTGGGTCACTATCAAAATATTTAACAAAACAATATCAGGGACACACTAAAGTGCATTTAAATTCAAATTCTAATTTAGATTTTACATGTATATATGTGGCTGGACAGAGCAAAGCAGGGGAAGTGATTTGCACTATGTATGTATGCAAGCACTGTGTGTGTTACTTTGCATATTAGTAACTGGGGATAGAACTTGTCACTGTACACTAAATAAGTAAGGAAGTCGGATGGTACAAGTGCTAGGAGAGAAAAACATGACCTAGTTTTTGTAAACAGGGGATTCCTTGGAATGCTGCCATTTTACCTTACTTCCCTGTCAAAGTACAAACCCAGTAGCCATATGATACTCTCACACAACTGTATCACCCTTTACAACCTGAAAGAGAAAACAGAACTTTAAAAATCAATAATTTTGTTTTGGGCCTCAATATAAGCGGAACAAGGGTCAACAAGTGTTGAAAAACAAATAGCTAGTTTCAGTTGAACAATTAAAAATGTTATTGGAGGAAATGAGAGTTGAGAGTACTCTCAATTTTGTCAAAATGTTAAGTGCACTGACAAAGTTCAGAAGTGTGTTTTATTGTAATTTATATATTTACATGTTTTCTGCCTAAAACATGGCACTGGTGGGAAAGATACCCTTTCTCAGGTTAACCCTGTGTAAATAAATTTGAATTCTAATAGTAATATTGTAAGACAATATTGAAAGACTGGGATCCTCAACTATCGGCTGTTTAAATGTCTATCCAAAAGGTGTTTTTGTAGATCATAACCACAAAGTTAAAATTGTATGCTGCAAAACAGACTCACATATGTATTGTCGGGACGACCATTAGTAATCACACTTCTCAGTTGGTTCATTTGCATTTAAATCACTGCGGGTAGTTCTCCAAGATTGTAACACACAGTAAAAGGGTTTTCTGCTCTTTAGTTAAGCACAGGCCCAAATAAGATTCCTCTTACCAGGTTGTTCATCGCATTTCTGACACATCCACAACATCTAATCACAGTGGTAACAGTGTATCATTACGGTACCTGTGAACTACATAGATGCAGTGTTGTTGTTTTTTCAGCAAGGGGTGCTATTGAATCACTGCAAGATGCAGTCTCGCTTCACACCCTAAAACTAAGTATCACAAAACTAGAAGTGTGTATGCATATGACACATGCTGCAAACAATATAAAATTGTGTAATATCAGATTAAGGTAGAAAACAAAAGTACACTCAAATCAAGGATTGCACTTATAATGTTATTGAGGCTGCCATACAGCAAAAGAACCACACAAATACACATCATTTGTCAGATACTACCGAATAAATAATGAGCACAGCAAATCAAAATGGATCCTGCTGGGGTCAGTATAACAACAAATGTTCATTATGATTGCAACCTGATCATACTCACCACACCCATACACTAATATGCATCTATCTTGCTCATGATCCTACCACCCCTCCCTGTCACTGCAGGAATGTCTGGTGAGCAGGCAGGAACTTCCTGCAACACCGGTGGAGTCAGGCCTCCTCTCTCTCTCTCGCTCTTCTCTCTCTCTCTCTCTCTCTCTCTCTCTCTCTCTCTCTCTCTCTCTCTCTCTCTCTCTCTCTGCTTCCTGCATCTCAAATCCAGGCTGTGTGACTTTAAAAAAAAAAATCTAATTTGAGCCCTTCCTGTGTATCCCTGTGTTTTAGTATACACCCCACAGGAGCGCAACTAAAACTTAGTAAAGTGAGATGTTTAGCTGCTGTTAGGACTTCTATGTGGTTCATAATACATTAACCTTCTTGGGTTTATAAAGCAGACAAAGAGAAAAAGTAATTTGGAATGGGGTGGAGCCTATACTTGCTGTATGCACTGGAAAATAATGTGTACCTATAAAGCCATGATTTTTTACAGTAGTGGGGGCATTAAGTTGTTTGTTTTAATTCTATTTCTGTTTGTCTATGCAGTAATTGATGTCAGCTTGGATTCGTTGTGTGTGAAAGATCTGATGTGGCAGTTTCATGGTAAACAAACACTTGGCCTATCGTGCACCTCAGCTGCCCAGGATGTGTTGTGCTTTCTACAAGGTGGATCCAGTGGCACAATCAATTAAGTCCCATTTCTCCAACAACACTACTACAACTGGTATTTTTTCTGCTATATACTCACTCCCTTTGAATGTAAAATGCGTATCATCACATCACAATCCTATGCACATATTCATCAGCACTCCTGCACTTTATATTTATAATATTTTGTACTCCAATTCTCACAGTCCATATTCCCCATCTGTACATAGTATGCATATCTTAGTTACTTTTTATATCATTTATATTTCTGGTATGGATATTTTGGCTCTGTTCTACGTTGTTGCTGCCTGCCATGTCATAAGAATTTCTTTGCTCAGAATGATCCTGCATTATAATGTGCACTTGACAAATAAAACACTTTGAACTTTGATTTAGGTTACAGTTATCAAACAAGCTATAGAATATAAAAAATTGATATTAATCAGTTTAAATTGCTTATGAACTTAATGGCTTAATTAATTCAATTAACTTTAACGGAACAGTCCTGAATAAAATCAACGGTTTGTTGTACTGTTAGGAATGCCAGAATTATACATTTTTAAAAATACAGTAAATGTTGTTTAGTATATGATAGTATTTAGATATTTTTTGATAAGAGTTTCAGTGTCTAAATTGGTTTTAAAACATTATCACCATGCAATGTTTTATCAAGACACGCTGAACAAAGTCATTGCAATTCCAGATATAGAATTACCATGCAAACCATCCAAAAATTGTGACTAGATTATGTGAAAATGTCTGAACCATACAAACCCGAAAAACTAGAACTTTTAGAACTCCCTATAACATACTGCATGGTGTAAATTAAATTGGCAATGTGTTGTTTTTAGAAAAAAACTAGTTAATTAATATATTATTAAGTAGGCTGGACTACTGTAATGGTCTTCTCTCAGGTCTTCCTACAAAACGATGAGATAACAGCAGCTTGTTCAGAACGCTGCCTCTAGAGATTTAACAAAGACCCAAAAATACTAACATATTTCACTAATTCTCAGATCTAATGATTCTAAAATACAGTTGCTCTCCTACAAGTTACTAAATAGTTTGGGGTCAAAACACATGACCAATACATACTTAGACAGTGTGAACCCTCTAGGCACCTTAGGTCATATGGAACAAGTTTCTTTTACTCTTAAATGTGCCCTTACTGGCATTTTGTTACTAAATTGTTACTTCTTAGCTATTTTATTTATCCTTTTGAATGTATTACTTGCCTTATTATTTCATGGGGTTCTGCTTGCCTAGTGTAAAGTACATTGAATTGACTATGTGCAAAAATTACTGCATTTTATTCAATTGGATTTGATTTGATTAAACGTAGAACTCTCATTTACCTATAGGAAAAATCATGGCACTGGCACTCATATGAAACCTGAGAAGGTCTCCACTGTCTCAATTCCTACTATTCACAGATTTTTAATCTCCTCTTTCTCCTCAGTCATTATTGACATATGCGTCTTATATCAATAGGAAATCTCTCTGAAGTTTGAATTTTACTACAGCTGACAATATAGGTTGACATAGCTTCTGGCAAATGGCACACTGGTCTGGTGTGTGTACATTCAAGAGGTGAGGTCAGTGCCAGTACTAGTCGTCCCTGTGCTTGTCAGTCATCACATGACGTCATATAGCTATGGCTTTTCCGGTGTGGGAAGGCGGCTCCTCGCCGTTCCCGTTGTGGATTATTGGCAAGCAAGGGAGGAAGAGACTAGGCTGGACACAAATTCAGCCATATTCCGCCCTACGGTTAGCCACACCGGCTACCAGTGGAAGCTGGCAGAAATAATAGGATACTTATTTGGAAAGGAATACCACGCTCCTAATTCTCAGGCATAAATCACGTTCCCAATATTTGGGAAAGATAACGAGTTAGTAATCCGAGCAGAATGGACGACCGCCGGTAAATCTCAGACATTCGACGGGTGAGAGCCCGACATAACGTTAGCATTTTTCCAAGTAAAGACTTGTCTGAAATATAGCCGAAGGAACTAGCTAAACCCTGACTGGGACAAATAACGCATTGGAGACATAAATGCACATTTTAACAGTAAAACCTATGTAACCAAATGTTGGGTACATTCTGTTGCTAGCTAACTGTTAAAACCTGGCTAGCTAGCCAGAAAGTTGGAGTTGGTTTTGGAACCTTAGCTCCACATTGAACAAATAATTACTTTTTTGTCGCGTGTGGACGGGCAGGAATTTCAGCGTTCCCACTTACGTTACAGGCAAATATTTTTGGGGCAAAGGAGTAACAGCTAGATTGCCAACCACCGCACGGCAATAATAATAATAATAATATAAAATGTCAGCGAAGGTGCGCCTGAAGAAGTTGGAGCAATTGCTCTTGGACGGAACCCAAAAGAATGAGCATTCACTGAGCGTCGAAACACTTCTGGATATATTAATATGTTTGTACAACGAATGCAGCAATTCTCCCCTGAAACGAGAGAAGCACGTGACAGACTTTCTAGAATGGGGTAAGTTTTAGCTAGGTAGTTGACTTTAGATTATATTACATGATCTGTTATGAATGCAGGATTATCGTTTTTCACTTGTTCCCCTAATTACCCTTTGCACAACATGGCCATGGATTGCTCTGCACGATGCTTTGGCTAGTAACGTGTAAGTGTGACCCAACACATTTGGACCTGATGCAAATTAATTGGTTGACAAATGAAACGTAATAGGTTTACTACAGAGTATTAAGTATTTCTTAAAACAAGACTTTCAGTGGTTGTTGAAATGTAGCCTGGTAAATGGTCTTGCAGTATTGACATCACAATAGATCACGACTCATCTGTTTTAACCAGTTTATAGATTTCATTTTCAATTTGAGTTCCCAGGATTGTTATGCAGTTGCTGATAATGTCCTAGCCCTGTTCAGAATTGTAAAGCATAAGAGGACTAAATGTGGTCTGGCAAGTTTGGTGTGTGACCTCATGTTAAAGTCCTGTGTAGCTTCATATGAATTGGGAATATGCAATATACTCAATATTTACAGGTCTTTCATTTTGGTGATCTCAAAGAACTACTCTTCATTATTTGGTGGTGTTAGGTGCTGATAATTGTAAGGTCAGAGCGGGCACTTTAAACACAATAGGAGTGCTAAAAACATTAACAGAAAAAAACTGATTTAGTACTTGCATCTGTCCTGTGCAGCACATACATCTATATGTTGTCAACTACGGGTGTAAAAAAAACAAAACATTAGAATTGCTTATATTATGTTAAGTGATACTGTATAAATAAAAATAATGTTTATTTTTTATTTTTGCTGATATAATTTTTTTTAAGTCTTTCTCAGATTTTATGATAGTGTAGTACATTTCCTTGTTTTACTTGCATACATTTATTTTTCAACTTTTTTGCAGTGTAGATGAGATTAGATCAAATTAATTGTGCTGTAATATATTTGCTTGCTTACAGTTTTGCAATAATATCGCAATACATGGAATGGTATACCTTGTATTGTGATATGTATTGTATTGCAAGATAATTACCTATACCTATGCCCTATACCCACAACAAAACTTACTGGCCACACCACTGGCTTTTACCCCACTGAAGAATTGCTGAATGCAATGTAGGGACACTGGTAAAAATGTATCCATCAAAACTTAAAGGCCTTTGTTCCTCTTCCATAGTCTCTTAATGGCTCTGTCATGATTTGTTTAACTGGAGAGTTGCATGAACTTTAGCTTAGTAAAGGAGCTAGTATGGTCGAGAAGACTAAAGACATTAGTGCACATGTGTTGGGCCTAGCTGCTGATGAGGTAGTTGTCAGCAATGCCATGGATTATGAGTATATTAACCCAAACTATTTGTATTGTCACTCATGACGCATCAATTTATGAACATTTGGGAATGGTTGGTCTCCACCTCATTCAATGTGATGTCATTAAACCTCTTGACCTGGGTGCTGATTTCTCTTTTAGTTTCGACACTGACAGACCAGCAGATAGTTTAGTCCCTTCTGGTTGTCTACCTGTTTCAGACTACCCACCACACAGTCATGCCGGGCAGATGTTGGTTGATTTATTTAAGCAAGGCTAACCTTTTAGTAGCATGAATTCCCCATATTTAAGCAAGGCTAACCTTTTAGTAGCATGAATTCCCCTTAATGCCCAAGTAGCTATTGGCTAAAGCGCGGCCAGCCCTCCTTCAACCACAGCATGACATCTTTACTCGAGGGCATCTTAAGGAGGCCTTTACCCTGAGTCTTTGCTACTTTTTATGAAAATGGAACTGTCAATGGTTTAGATTGGTAGCTATCTGAATGTTGCTACGTGTAAAGATGTGGGCTTTTGTTTGTTTAATGTTTACTTGTAATTATGCATTATAGAAATACATTCAGTGCTAAGCAACTGTTATAGCACATTGTGTCCTAGGTGTAGTATTTTTAGACGGCCAAAGGCAGTATTCACATTTTAAATGTTAACATAATTGCTGGCTAGCTTTTATTTTTGATGCATCCATGCTGATACAATTACAATAATTGGTTTACCTGATGTGTAAAACACCTGTTTACAGGTCTCTATTTTGTGTAAGACTTAAGTATGTTTTATTTAGTCACTCATTTTTTTGTCATTCACAATCAAACACATTATTTTACCATGCCCATATCCTATATTGGGTAGAGAATTGCAATAACACATGAAAACACTATTAAAATAATTGCATAAAGCCATAATTGCATACATTCACTTTACTAAGAACGTGTTTTTCCTTTGCGACAGCCTGCTGCGTTTAGTTTATGGTATATGTTCTTTTGTAAGCTTACCCAGGCTCAAAACATGTCCCACTCCAGCACTGTTGCATCACCTGCTTAAACTCCAATTTTCAGGCTGGAGCACCAGTAATGGGACAGGATAGGGCTTGTCAGGATTCAAGAATGCCTCCCTGATTGGGTGATATTGAAGTGTTAAATACCATCGATCCTGTTTATCAAGAGAAGTGATTTTGTTGCAACAAAGAAGTGTGCAAAAAGATTCCTCTTGCTCATACACACTTTTTGCCAATGTAATTTCTAAACAAAATTAAACACATCTGAAATACAGCTTCCCCTTTTGACCTGCATGTCACATATGAAGTTGATATCCCACGGGACACTAGACTCTGACTTAAAACCATGGCATGACTAAAGAGAATTCCATTCATTCCTCCTAATGTCCTCCCCCAGCATCAGGCGTGTGGGTGTTCCCCTCCCCCTCTCATTCCCTCCTTTGCTCCCGGGCGCTAGGCCGCAGGCATGACACAGATTAGCTGTTTCGCTCCAGAGCGTTTCCTTCAAAGCTTTCCTCTCAGGCACGAGGCCTCCGCAGTGGAAAATATCTCAGTGTAGTATTAACGTGTTTGATCGGCTGATTGGGAAATTTTGTTTTATTTCGATTGCAGCTTGTTGCCAGATGACAAAAGTGGGCAACGATGTCTGGCCCTAGGTAAGTTTCCTGAATGATTTGAATATCACAGTCCAAGGCTACTGCAAAATTCAAGTTTTTGGAATTGCATCTCATTATTTTGCGTGCCCTGGTGTAATGGAACCTAAGCTTCTGATAGCTTACTTGGCATGAAAAAATGGTTGCTGTGGTGCGGACAGTTTTCACATGGTGCACAGCCGGCCATGGCCTTTAAAACTGGCTGGCAGATCCTGCTTTAATGCATCCCACCCGTTGTTACCAGGACAGAATTAAAATAATAGGTTAAACTCAAGCAGCACCACATATCCAGGAAAGATCATCACTGTGGCACTTATTTATCTTACACTATGCCTATACGTCTAGAGCTCCCAGTGGCTTCAGTTCGAAGTAGTCTTGTCTTCTATAGTATCTTGAGGTAAGCCCCCACACCTAAACATTCTTGACACATGCACAGTCACTGTGACTTAGGTAATCAAATCAAAAGGCGTGTAAGTACAATCCGTCCATTTATATCTTCCTTCCCTTTGTTTTCTTTACATTGTACGCAGTTGTTGATAAATGTTGGATTTTATACGAAGGAGTTTCATTTTTCAGTGTATTTTAAAACGTTCCTTTGCTTAAATGGAACTAAAATAACTCAATAGATGGCAGCCTCCTAACTTTTACAGCTGGACAAAAGATCATCAATGTAACATCAGAAAACAATTCATAACCCCAACAAAACAAGATATTTCCGAGATATTCCCCTGGAATATTCAAACAGCCCTCTTATTTCTTCCCATAACACAGCCTGAGCAACCTCTGCAGCCCAATGTCTTGAGATTGTGTGGGGAGCTGCCTTTGCTGCTGGGCTCAGGGCGATGGGGAGCTGTGGCCTAATCAGAGGGTACTTTATGAGCTGACAAGATACCCACACAACCACAAAAAAGGAAGTACTCCACGTGTGAAAGGACGCTGTGGAAACAGTGGTTGCTATAAGCATTACGTAAGAAGCCTTGGAATGGAACTTGACATGCGACTATTCCAATTGATATTGTATTAAAGGCTTTCTTGACAAAGCAAAATTATTGTTCCTAAATTCACTAAAATATATTCAAAATGCACTTACAATAAACACAGTAAAATATGTTCAAACAAGTAAATTTAACTCATTCGGTATGTTGTTTTTTTATCAGGAAATTTATTTAGACTGATAACAAATGTTCAGATAATTCCTGGAACAGGATATGTGCCAGTCAAACTAACTGCATTTGATCACTGACTCAACCAAAGCAACCAGGCAGCACTATTAGTTTCAGTCGCCCACTTCTGAATAAATAAATCAATAATACGATGTCTCTTTTCCAGCAGTGCCCTCTTTGGTGTAGCTTCTCTCAGTAAATGCCTGGTTCAGTAGGGTCAGGGGATGTGTGTGGCAGCTGGTGCAGGATAATAGATTAACCCTGGGCGGAGCCCTGGTGCTTTTACCTCCTGTCCTGCTACCAATCACCTCGCTGCCCACTTCACCCACCCCCTCCCTCTGCTAAAGCACACATGATCAGGACCTTCTCAATCCGACATCCTCATCAATATTTCATAAGCCATTTTGGGTTTGCCTAATTTCTTCGCTGCAAAGGTAAATGAGAGGGTTGGATTTCTCTGTATAGAGCTTAAACTTGACAAGGCACACGGACAACCATGTACTATTAGTATATTGGTTTCAGTTGCTATAAGGATCCATCTTGTAAGGCGTTCCAGCACAGTTTTTAAAGAACCATTCACCATCCACCACACATTCCTCAGAATGGATAAGTCAACCGGATTTGTTCAAACATGTGTTATTGATAGATGCTGTACATTTGGTAATGTGACACCCCTTTGGGGTGTGACCCAGAAAAATGCCTTTCCTAACTTCTCTGATACTGCAGGGCGAGTGTGCGAGGCCTAGCGGCATAACTTTCCCAACAGGGCTAGACTCAACCTTTGATGGCCTTTCGTTAGGCGTCCCTAAAAGTAACCTCTTATGTAAACTGGATGTGGGTTCCTTCTCAAGAAGACGGCAGAGGGGAAAGTGTTGATAGGGGGGCTAAGGTTGATAACCAAAGGCGTGTTCGTTGGTACTCTAGGTTGCAGTTAGCTAATTGTCTGTTGATACCCACTCTGCTGGCACACAAATAAGAGAGGTGAAGACAGTGGTTGGTGGTTTTGTCTCCTGAGGTCCAAGCAAAGTGTGTCTTTTTTCGGTCTGATATTCATACTTATTCCGAGAGAGTGCTGAATAAGAGAAAAACTTAAATGGGGAATCTGTTACAAAGTCATTTTGATGCAATATTAGTACTACCGCCGCACTGTGGCTCTGTGGTTAGCACTGTTGCCTCACAGCGAGAAGGTCTTGGGTTCAATCCCCACCTGATGCGAGGGCCTTTCTGTGTTTACATATTCTCCTCGTGTTAGCGTGGGTTTCCTCCAGGCACTCTAGTTTCCTCCCACAGTCCAAAAACTTGCAGGTTAATTGGTGACTAAATTGTCTGCAGGTGTGAATGTGAGTGTGAGTTGTTGTCTCTCTGTGTTGGCCCTTGTTGCAACCTGTCCAGTGTGTACCCCGCCTCTCGCCCTATGTCGGCCGGGATTGTGCTTGCCAAAATGTTTACCCCATGCAAACATCTCGGTTAATATCAAACATTTTGGAAAATGTATAATACACAGAAATGTATTGAGAGCAGAGCATATGCTACTCCCTGGGGAGAAGGGCAGATGCAATGGCCTGCTGACACAGTAGCACTGTAAATGTTTATTATGTCGCCTTAAATCAGTTCAAATGACTGACTTACTGGTCTACGGCTATTTTGCATGACATTTTACTTTGGATCTCAGGATAATGGATAACTGTCTGTGTGCTACATGGCGCATATGAGAGGGTTGTAGTCCATCTGCTTTCAGGAGGCAACACAGGAGTCCTGAGCACACCGCCACATGGGAGTTGCACTGTTTCGGAATGTGCTCTTTGGGTTACTCTGAAAGACCGAATAAAAATATGATTAAAAGATAACACACTTTTTTTTGTTTAATAAGAAACATTGTACTGCTATGGTCTATGTCTATGCTTTTCCCCTGTTCATATGACATTAATAAATATAATTTATCATGCTTTTAGATTTTGTTCACTGTGGTCGTCGTCCCATGTATAACAAACAACCAATGCCACTACTGACCCAAATTGGCCCCCACAAACGGTTTGAATGCACAAAGGGGTCAAAAATATTGTCTCAGCCCCAAGCCAATGATCCTGCCCTTGGTCCCCATCATTAGTGACCCAACGTTGACTGAAGAACAGTGTGCACAGTGTTCGCACACGACTAGATGCCATTGCCAGCTTGCACGGGACAAAAGGGCCTTTCTTGTCCTTTTTGTGTTTCTAATATTAGTTATGTAAAACGTTTCTATTTCATAGCCACTGTTTTTGCTTGGGGTTTAATTTTCTTGGCAGCTGGAAACAGTGAGCTCCTTTCTTCCTGCTGTTGCCTGCAGGCTCTATCCATAACAACCTCTGCCTGGAGGGGGACACTTGTGTTTAAAGAAGGGCCCATTTTATGACCATAGGTGTGGGAGAAGCATTGTGGGATGTTCTCCAGTTTGTGTAAGTGGAGAAGCGTTGCTGTCTACTGCATCTCATGGTCAATGTACAGTGCATCTGGAAAGTATTCATACACGTTCACTTTTCCACATTTGGTTGTGTGACGACCTTATTCCAAAATGAATTAAATAATTTTACCCTCAAAATAATACACACGATTCACCTTAATTACAACGTAAAGAAATAAAGAATGTACGATCATTTTAGCAAATTTACACAATTATTGTATTGTATGTACATGAGTATTCACAGCCTTTCCCATGAAAGTCAAAATTTAGGTCAGGTGCATCCTGTTTCCACTGTGGAACCTTTAGATCCATTCTAATAGGAGTCCACCTGTGGTAAATTCTGATGATTGGACATGATCTGAAAAGGCACACACCTGTCTATATAAGGTTCTACAGTTGACAGTGTGTGTCAGAACATAAATCAAGCATGAAGTCAAAGGTAATGTCTGTAGACCAAGACAGGATTATCAGGGGCCCTTAGGGACATTAAGAATTACCATGCATATGCATAAACTTTTCCTCTGAAACACATATGAAACTAAGCTCCTGCATGTACTATACTGTAAAACACACACACATAGAAGTGAAATGCTTGTACATGCACAACATCCTCACATACACTGCTGAAAAGCCCTAAAATAAAACTATTGAAAAGCTTTCACATATGCTAGTGAAAGGTTCTCATACAGTGTCGTGAAACCCTTTTCCTTAAATTTTGATAACCGTTCACTTGTACTAGAACATTTCCTCATATACACAGTTGAAATGCTCAAATAGTATTGTGAAAGTCTTTTACATAAACTATTGGAAACATTTGACACATGAAATGTACACAGTTGAAAAAATATTGTAAAACCTTTCACATGAACTATTGAAAAGCGTGATACTATTGAGAAAAAAAATCTAATAGTATTTAGGATTAGTAGTTGTGTAAAAGGATTTCAGCATTTTGTGTGCGAGAACTTCAGTAAAAAAGGTGTTTTCATCCAATTGCAAGGTGGTTTAGAAAACCCACTATCATGCTTCTGGTATTGGCCAGATGATGAGCAGTGCCTGGTTTTCTCCAAACATGACGCTTGCTGTTCAGGCCAAAGAGTTTAATCTTGGTTTCATCAGACCAGAGAATTTTGTTGCATGGGCTGTCTTGCCTTTTACTGAGTGGCTTCCGCCCGGCCACTCTACCATAAAGGCCTTATTGGTGGTGTGATGGAGAGATGATTGTCCTTGTTAGGACATTCAATTCTGCAGAAATCTTTTTGTACCCATCCCCAAATTTGCCTTGATAGTCTTGGTCTATAGAATATTCCTTAAGCTTCATAACTTGGTTTGTGCTCTGACATGCACTGGCAACTGTGGGACCTTATATATACAGGTGTATGCCATTCCAAATCATATTCAATCAATTGAATTTACTACAGGTTTACTCCAATGAAGTTGTAGAAACATCTTCAGGATGGATGGTCTGTGGAAACGGTATGCACATGAGCTAATTTTTGAGTGGTGCTGCAAAAGGTGTGAATACTTATGTACTTGTGATTTTAATTTTGTTGTTGTTTTAATACATTTGCAATATTCTATAGAACCTTTTTCACTTTGTCATTGTGTGGTATTGTATGTAGAGTATTGAGTGAAAACAAATATTTAATCAATTTCGAAATTGGAAAGTAATTTAATCAAATATGAAAAAAGTAAAGAGGAATGTATACCTTCAGGATGCACTGTATGGTCAGGCCGACTACCTAAAGATTAAGGTTAGGGTGAGAATAAACAACGATCCATGCACGAAAGACTGCTAATAGGTCCAACAAATGTGCCAGTTTTAACTCCAAAGTTTTGATCATCAGTTATTTCTGTATTTCTTTCCATGTTGAAGATAATAGATATTTATTAGAGAACGTTCTGTCTGAATAGCTATTCTATGGTCATGAGGAAGTTTAGGCAATGTGACCACAATTCAATATTCAAACCCTACATCATCAGGGGGAAAATATGGGTATGAAATAAACTGAAAGAATGTGAATGGCTCATCCGTTTAATGATGTGGTAACATTGAGTTGTGTGTTTGGGTCAAGAATAGGATGCAAAATAAAATTTTCTTCATTTTAAACTTCAAAAACAAGCATGAATAGAGCCTATTAGCCTATTACATGAATACTTTCATGTAGATTCATGTATTTGTATGAAATGTATGCAATTCGTGTGTCTTCCTTTTCAATGCAAACAGCTGATGCTACTTGGGTATGGTGCCCAGCAGGGTGCCCCCTGGGCCTGTTAGTGAACCCAAAGCAGCTGTTGGAACCACAAGCTGCCCCCTGCATCATGCTCAGTGGATGTGAACAGCAAGGAGACCAGCAAACGAGTTGAATACCAAACGATGAGGGTTTTGCCAAAGGAACTCTGACTACTTTGATTGTAGCGAGGTCTAGTGAAAGAACTATCTGTCTGCCTCCCAAAGGTTTCCTAAAAGACACCAGGTTTTTTAGAGGGCGACCTCATTATTGCAATTCAAAGTACAATCAAATTGGTGTGCCATCTTTAAATCATAATATACTTCTGCGTTTGGTTTTTATGCAACTAGCCTGTTCAATGTATGTGCCCTCTGGGCAAATTTAGCTGAATCTGGTGATGCACTTTCAGCACATGATAATTATATACTTCACTTGTGATACATCACATTTTGCTTTCTCCACTGATAGCAGACATAGTGCTTCATTAAAGATTCACCCTCCCCACCTAGACAGAAAAAGGATTTGCCCCTGACGCCTATTATAGCAACACTTTCGGATTTGTGATCCAAGTTACACCCACTGGCTGAACATAATTAGATCCGGCCTTATCAATTGTTACACTTTCTAAATTTCCAAGTAATATGTAAGCACACGTTTGATCCTAGTAGGAACGTAACCGTACGCTGCTCAGTCAATTTTTGATTTGCAAAATGTATCCCTGGGTGGGCATTTGCATGACACTATGTCTCTGACAAATCTTAATAACGTAATTCTTTGTGTTGTTCAATGTAGCAATGGGTTAAATTTACGATTTTAGTGTGTTGATCTGATTGACTTTTTGCTTTGTAACTGTTGGCAGTAGAAGTGTAGACTCATGAAGGAGTGGTAAACCTGTCCAGTGGGTTTTGTCAACCTGTGTCTCGTGACGGATATGGCCTGGCCAAAGCAGCTGATGCCAGGCCTCAGAGGGAGCACATGTCTCCCTTGTCTTTTCGAACGGAGCCAGTGTTCAAATGAAACCCTCAGAAGTGATAAATTCCCTCTTCCCTTAGAGCACATGAAGCTCTTGCTGCATGTCCTCATATGGCGAGGAGGAGGCATGCTAGGCTCCATGACCCCCCCCCCCCCATGCACACACACACACACACACACACACAAAACCTTGTAAAACAGAGAGCGAGTGGAGAAATGGGATCCAGAGCTTCAGAGTTGAGCTATTGTAAAGTCCTTTGGGCCAAGCCTCTTGAAGGACTAATTTGGTAGTATTTGCAAAAAAAAATAAAAATACACATGTATCTCAAAATGAAGAATTCTCAAAAGAATGTACCAAAAAAAAAAAATTATTACTTCACTTGAATAAAATGACAGGGTTAGCATATCCTTTAAGTGCTTAGTACTGTTTTTGTGGTTGTCTCATTTATTTAGAAAAATGCAATAAATGCTTTTGTAGGTCACAGCAGATCCAAAAAGCTAATTCAGATTATGATTTGCAAACTGACCTGGCATATTTCATTTTGCAGTGAAACCGTTCACCACTACGGTGAAGGAGATGCGGCTGCACAGGGACGACTTCGAGATGCTCAAAGTGATTGGCAGAGGCGCATTTGGAGAGGTACGAAAAGTTCCATAACTTAATCCACTGGCTTTCGACATACAGATGTTGCAACAGTTCTTTTTCTAATGCTAACCATTGAACTGGAAACCTATTGGAGATTGCTTAGCGTGAGGGTACTTGAATAAGAAGTAATTAGCCGATGTTCCCCATAAATGTCTTTTTAAATTGTAAGCAATGTAGCTAGCCATAAAACCATAGTTACTATAGAACAGCCCAAATGGCTGTCAAAACTAGATGGTTGCCATTTAGCCTAGGTGTGTCTTCTGGTAGTGATTCAGTGTTTTTCAAGAATCATGCACAACAGTTATGCTTTGTGTTGTGCCCCCGATAACGGAACAAATCTGGCTGCTGATCAATAAATATTTGAGGTTAAACACTCGAGCAACGCTAAGAATCATCATGAAAGGTTGGAAACGTGCACCGGCTGGACAGCCATTTTTATGTACACCCATCTAATAACAACTGCCGCTTTAAGTAACTTTTTTTTCGAAATTGTCAGCGATTCTGTTACTTGATAAACCAGGGATGAGCAACTTCAAAATATCGTTATTTTTATCATATTTTCTAATTTCACTTGACTTTTTACGCCAGACTGATAATTGACTGTTGCAATGAAGTTCCCTTGTTGCATTACACAAATGAACAAGGATGGGTTTCTGGGTGTTCATTGTTAGACCCCTTACAGAACTCTTTCATGTGCAGACACCCTCACAACAGTGTGTTCCTAATTCCTCAAGTTCCTCTTTGCCATCTCTCCTCCCCCTTCTACGCTTCATCTTCCTTCCTCCCGCAATCCCTACGGGCACTGGCAGGGCCGTACCATTTTCAGTCCGGGACAAATCAGGGCGTGCAGGATACATCAAGTAGTTTGTGTGGAATGTGCCGGACATGCTCCCACATTATCAAACGCCGGTTGCTGGATTGATCTTAAAGCAAGGAGCTGTGGACACAAGTGGTAAAACAAACACATTTGTCTTACAAAAACCAAACATAATGACCTTATGACTGACAAGGATATTTAGTCTTGAAATCCCTTTCTGTGGATATGGCACTAAATAATGTGGAGTTTGAGCACACTATTGACTGACTCCCTTTAAAAACGACATACGCATTTGTGGATGTCTGTGGCACTACTGCCTTTCTGCTGCCTCATCTCTGTTGACACGTGCAAAAAAGACGCAGACGAGTTTCACAGGATTTCTGCATTGCTCATGTGCATAATTGCCAGGTTGAGAAGTTGGGGGGCCGGAGCCTATCCCAGCGGACAGGGCGAGAGGCGGGATGTACCTTGGACAAGTTGCCGGTCTATTAGAGGGCCAACACATAGGGACAGATAACACCTCACACTCGCACCTATGGACAATTTAGAGTCACCAATTAACCTGCATGTTTTTGGACTGTGGTAGGAAACCGGAGTGCTCAGAGGAAACCCACACTAACACGGGGAGAACGTACAAACTCAACACAGAAAGGCCCTTTGACCAGACTTTCTGTTGATTTCTGTAGTTATTTTGTTAATTTAAATTTGTTGTTTTAATTTTACTTTATTTCATTGCATTTGGGCATTCTGTTGGAAAAAGGTCAATTTGGCTACACCTTAAAGTTCAAATTTAATTTCCGAGCCTTTTAACTGGGCTTACTTCAAGTCACAGGACAAGACAAAGACATTATTCTGGAATACAACTTGCATACAAACCAAATGTAGCTGTAATTTAGACACATATATCCTGTCATTCAAATTCTAAATGCATTTGTCATCTAGCTCTTTTTCCAGTTTTTAAATTGAGTTTTGATCTCCCACCTACATACTTTAAAACCCAATTAGGCGAACGGCTTGGTAAGATGTAACTACACACAGGTTTTGAGTAATATATTGATTTTCTTATAGATTAAGTAGTTCATGGAGTATTCATAGTTTTGTATACAATCCACCGTTGTGTCTTTAATGAAGCAAACTAGGATTAGTCGTATGTCTGCATAGTGCTGGTGTAATGTACCTTATCCTTAAGCAGCTCTCTACTGATGAGGTGATGGCCTCGCCACTTCATGAAACTTATCCAATCAATAAGGAACTCGGTTAATCAATGGCTGCCCCATTAGCCCCTCTGGCTTACAGATGGAGACCGATGGCTCCTCTTCAACACCCCACCACCCCTCCCCCTGTGTGTGCGATGCTGTACTGAATTTAATGTGTGTGGGGCAACCCTCAAACAGAGAAGTAGCACGAGGATACTCCAGTCTTGTTATCCAAACTCATACTCTGGTTTCAGGCCAGGTTGCGGGTACCGGGAAGAGGTGCAGGCTAGATCCTGACTTCCAGGAGAAATGCAAGAAATGAGAATGCTAGCCAAACAGGATACACTGGACAGAAATAGTGCATACAAAGCACAAGCTGACACACATAGACCTGGCCTTACTTTCTGTGAGAACTCACCCGAAAGCTTCTGGATATTAGCTGAGATTTGATTTCCTTAGATAAGAAAGTGGTTCTTCACCATCACCAAACTTGGCAAAAATTGCTTTCACAGGCATGTAAATCACCCACAGACATTGTCCTTTTTAAAGGTTGAGTAAGACTGCAGAGTCCTGTGACTTTTGTACTCGACCTTCCTTGTCCAACCCACATTTTCTTTCTGTTTCTTGCCTGTATAGAGGATGCATTTCCTGATCAGTGATGGATCTGCATTTCCTGTTCGTGATGGACGCTTAATTTATCCTTCTGTTTCTTTCTCTTTCATTGTATATTTTCTTTCTCTATGTTCCTAATGAACATTGTCTCTGTTCCTTTCTCCTCAGTTCCCTCTGCTCCTCTTCTCTAGATGTCCTGTCTCAGTGTCAGTTCTCTGGGGAGGTTTAGGGCCTGCCTGTTAGCAGACCTCTCCTGGGTACACAGGGTCCCAGACGGTCTACGTCGGGCCAATGTGCTCCCCTCCCTTTGCTTCACATCAGCCTCCCCTCCCATTAGAAAGCTGATGAGACCAAGAAAGGCCAAAATATATGGGGAATTCCATTACCCATATTCTGTGCTGTTTTACAAAGGGAGGAAGATAGCTTATTAAAAAGGACATATGCGCGCCAGCAGAAAAGCACAGCACATAGATAGAATTGAGATAGTCTTGGGCTTTGGTGAACATGTTGGTGAGTCTGACTATTCTCCTGACTTTGGTTAAGGCCTGGTTAAGGTTCTGATGGTAGGGAGATTTTTCCGTCTAATAACAAATGAATCTCAGTGCTTGGTTCATCGCTAGACTATTTTTTTTGACACCTGTATCACACACACAAATTTTGTTTGTTACAATTCAGTCAAAGGAGAACAATAGTACTACGACAATACATTCAAGGGCCATTGTCAATGTACCTGTACTGTGTACTGAGTACTGTGTAATACTACTCGTCGTCATGAAGTATGCCATTTATTGGCATGTCATTTTTAATTTGTAATTTAGTTGAGTTATTACAACCTGTTTCGATAATTGTTTGATCGTTTGAATCAGAGGGAACATAATAAAACATAGCATCCTTGATATTGCATGTTTAGCTTGCCTAGTGTTCACGTAAAAGTAGAGTCATGTCCTGGCACAGTCTCCGTGAGGCTACTTCAGGCCCTCGGCCTGCCAATGCAGGGAAGGCCCCACTCTTTTTTGTTGCCCCTCTGTCAAACATTCACCTTGTCCTGCAACCCAAGGAGGCTCTTTGATCCCTTCTCCTCTCACGCTTTCAATCATTGACTGATTATGAGTCCGTCCCATTGGAAGGCTTCTCTAAGCGCAGTCCCTGCCCACTCACTCACATATCATATTGACTTTCCTTTCAGTCCCACCAGTGGTCTAACAGAGCAACAGTGGTCTCGTAGCTGGAGAAGCAAGCAGGTGACTGTATAGTCTCTGTTGAAAAGCTAAGGTGAAGGAGGATCAGTCAGCTAGGAGCTGAAGGACTGAATAGTTTCTGTTGAAATGCTAAGATGAACTAAAGTTACTTGAGGGTTACTGAATGGTTTCCGAACACTGGCCCCTGCTTGATTTTACAGGAAGTGTGCGTGTGTGTGTGTTTTCCCTCTTACTGGCCCACTGAGTGTCAGTCACTCTCTCTTCACCCACCCAAGACTTAGCCCTCTTGGATATCAAAGGCATCTTTAATGTTGAGGTCATATGAAATTGGCTTGTACTCAGGCCTTACCTCAGGTTATGGTTGGATGAACATTTGACTTGTTTTGCATCACATGTCAAATTTTTGTGTGTGCATGTAGCTATCTCTGACAGCACGCCTCTCACTATGTCTGTACGCGTGGCGCAGAATCGGGTCAGGCTGAGTGACTGCCTCCTAACTGAGTCTGTGTCTGAAAAAGGAGAAGAGACAACAGCCAGCGATGAAGAGGTGAAAAAAAGCAGCGGATTGTGCACATAGCTAAGGTTTATTTAGTCTGTTTGGTAATGATGTCCCTTATCTACTATAGCTAAGATGGGGACTCTTATAATGAGAAATAAGAGAGATATAGTATCTAGTTGTGGGTGTGCACTCAAACACTTGGGTCTCTACTTCACTTTGTGGTGTGCGCTGTGCATGTGCCCATACTTTAATGTGCTAGTGGGCATTAGTCCTAAAGGATCTGCATGCTTGCTCACTGTCTATTTACATAAATGTGCCAAGTCTATACCTGGATGTTGTGTCGTGTCATTACCTCCATTGGAGCCCTGCTTTCAACCTGGGTGAGTCAGATATGAGTGTACCTTTTCTGTGGCAGGCTGGTCAGAGTCAAAGCACACAGACAGCCAGCCTCAAAGAGCCACATGTGGACCAAGCCAGAGTCCAGACGCGAAACACCATGTAGGACTGGGGATCACACCATCTGACTGTAGAAATGGGGATCACACCATCCGACTGGGGATCACTCCGTCCGACTGGGGATCACCCCGTCCGACTGGGGATCACCCCGTCCGACTGGGGATCACCCCGTCCGACTGGGGATCACCCCGTCCGACTGGGGATCACCCCGTCCGACTGGGGATCACTCCGTCCGACTGGGGATCACTCCGTCCGACTGGGGATCACTCCGTCCGACTGGGGATCACACCGTCTTGACTCAAGGACTTGAGATCACTCCATCTGACTAAAGGACTGGGGATCACATCTGAGTGAACAGTCTTTTGTAACCTTTTTCACACCCTTTCCTCATAAGGTCGCTCTTACAACATGGCTGTCTTCATTCAGAAGCGTCTTCCTCTTTGGAGCAGCCGTTCACTATCTGTTCTATCTGTATACATCTGCATTTGGTTAGTATGGATGTTTCCTCTGAGCAGTCTATGCTATTGTACATCACCACCCCCCTGCTACACAAAACGAAACACAACAGGATTAGATGACCTCGCTCATTGATTTTAGTTTCCACTTATCATGATAATTAGTGGTAGGGTTGCTCTGATTTTAACAGCCGTGTAAATGTGCAAGAACAAATAATTAACATAATTTGACGATTAAGAACAGTGTCAATAATATCGCTTGCAATAAAGTAATGGCCTGCTATCCTTGTTTTCTTCTCGTGTTTACTCAGTGTAGCAGCGCTGTGAAAGCTTTCTCCCTGAGGCAAATGCATACAATGGATTGAATAAAAATTAACCAGACACCTCAGATACACCTATGTAGTCTATTGAGATGTTCTTCACAGGTAGGATAAGAGTGCTTTGATGCTTGTGTTTCATTTAGGAGAGCAGTCATCCTACCAATAGCCTGGATAGCTCTCAGTCCTGTGTTCCTGTTAAGAGAGCAGACATCAGACCAGTAGCTTGAGGAGCTCTATCCTGAGGGAGAGCATATGCTTACTGGAAGTAGGCCAAGAGTGAGGGGAAGCTGATAAATAAATAAGACACATTTCTCTTGCCCTCCGAAAAGAGCAGCATATGAATGGAAGACTATGCCGGTCCTCCTTTCCGTAGAGAACAGGTTATTATGGTCGTTGATAAATTCTCCTATTGTGCTGTAGGTGGCTGTGGTGAAGATGAAGAACACAGAGCGTGTCTACGCCATGAAGATCCTCAACAAATGGGAGATGCTGAAGAGAGCTGAGGTGAGTTCGGGGAAGTCACACTTTTATGGAGAAAGTTGCATAGTGACATTTTCTCATTCAAGTAAGTATTTCTAATGAATGCTTGTTGCTACCACAGCTAGTGGTACATTGCATAGCTGGCCCTTAAATCTGAAGACCAATGTGAAGGTGGCAGCAGCATTAAGAGCAGCAGCAGTGGTTTTCAGTAAAGGGACGGCGTCACATCTTGACCTAGTTTTAAGCCCCACAGGCCCTGACAGTATGGGCCACCCTAGGCTCTGTCACCCGCACAGGAACATTCATAGGCCTCTGGCATGCCAACGGAGACACATCCACAGCTTTGTCGCTAATGGCCAGTAATCCCCCAATCCCTGACTGTATGTGCTGGGCGGGGCTTAGCACAGAGCAGGACGGCATTCCAAACATCTCCAGAGGGAAACGGGAGACCAAATGTTTGACATGGCCACACTGGAATGTTGGACATGGCACAGCAGATTGGCTTTCGGTTGTCCGTCACTATGGAAGTTACCGCTGTCATACTGTACCTCGCTTTTGAATTCTTCAAGGGTAGATAATGTGACCATTTCATAAAACATGAGTGGTTTGACGTTATATATAAAACATATATATTTCTAATATAGATATATATAAAGCAATTATATTTTCCAGACGGTCAGCTTTTAAATTTGTGTGTGTGTGTGTGTGTGTGTGTGTGGGTGTGTGTGTGTGTGTGTGTTTACAGTGAGTCAGTTCTCTTTGTTCCTGACTCTGCTATCGACTGCTTTACCTTTTGAGGCCTGAATTCTTTCACGACTTATGAAGGACCATGTTTAGTCTCAACGAAGATCCCCTCTATCCCTCCCTCCGTCTCTCTCTCTTCCTCTCTCTCCCTCCCTCCATCCATCTCTCTGTCTCTCTACCTCCCTCCATATCTCTCTCTCTCTCTCTCTCTCTCTCTCTCTCCGTCTACTCTCATTTCTTTTTCCGACACTCAGTCAGGGTCTGTATCTTTCTGTTTACGGTCTGTGTGTGTGCGTGTGTGTGTGTGTGTGTGTGTTTCACTAGTTGTGTCTATACTGTATGTGGGAGTAGACTTGACTGGGTTCCATGGTGATGAGGCTGTGTTGTGTTCTCCAGAGTCTTCAAGGAGGATTCGGGACTTAATCAAATATATTTTCGGCGGGAGCATAAAGTTTCTGTGCAGCTCCGCACTCTCTCTCACCCACACACCATACCCTCTCTCTCT
>JAVQJS010141862.1:0-12695 GCA_036024795.1 Galaxias rostratus | reverse complement strand
ACTGCATATCTCACGTAGATTACAACTGACACTATAAAGGCAAATTAATAATGATTGTTTTGCCCTGTTTTACATTTTGTTAACCTAATTACTCCTGTTTATAGAGTTAGTACAAGCTACATGTAAATGTGAGCAAACCAAATCATTGATTTAACAGTTAAAGAATGTTCAATGCTTGAAGGCTGCAATGTCAACAAAAACCTAAAGGCTTCGATGTCAGGAAGAGATGCTGCTTTAAAGGACGCATTCTCTTTATTCCATCACGACAGGAAGTTGAAGATAAATAGCCAAAACGCAAATGCTGCGAATACTGCAGACTTGCGTTTTCAGATTATATAGAGCAATTTACATTTTTTTAAATTTCCTTTCAGGTGAAGCACTTAACACGGGACTGGCGAACAACAGCTTATGCTTTGAGACACTCCACAGTACTTGAGCTGAATGATGAGGGACGTAAGGTTCGGCGCTGTTCAACTGTTCCAGTCTTCTCCAGTGAGTCTCTGCCCAGCCGTATGCTGCTACTCAGTGAGCTTCACAGCTGGCCAGAACTGGCTGTCCTAGAAGGTGGATCTGGGGACAGTGGTGGGGAGGGCGGAGCCACTCAGCAAGAACAACTGATGAAGCTGCTGTTGAAGGCCTTTGGAACATATGGTGCTATCGCCTCCGTCCGGGTGCTGAAGTTTGGGAAGGACTTGCCGGGTGACCTGAAGAAGCTAAGTGGCCGCTATCCCCAACTAGGTACAGAAGAATGTGCTATTGTAGAGTTTGAAGAGGTGGCGGCTGCAGTCAAAGCCAACGAAGCTGTAGGTTGTGAAGAGGGCGGAGTGGGTTCGTTGGGGCTGAAGGTGGTTCTCATTGGGACCAAGCCCCCAAAGAAGAAGGTCCCCAAAGACCGTCAGCGTGAAGAGGGAGGGATGCGCAAAAGTCGCTCACTCAACAGTCGTGTACGGGAACTTCAGTACCATGGTGATGACTCTGCCTGCAGTTCTTCAGAGACAGAGAGCAATCCAACCTCCCCTAGACTGGCCCGCAAGTCCCGCTCTTATAACAAGCTCAGCCCAACCACTGGCGGTATTGGTTTCCTGAACAATCACTTGAGTCCTGGTGTGTCTCCACGGACAAGTCCCTGGTCCAGTCCACGTGCCAGCCCCTCTGCTCAGCGCAAATCACCTCACTCCCAGAAGTCTCCTTTGGCCAGTGAGGGCCGACTTAGCCCTGAGCCAGGGCGTCGCTGGGCTGACTATTCATCTGACAGCAGCCTCACCCCTTCTGGTAGCCCATGGGTTCAGAGGCGCAGACAGGTGGCCTCACAGGAGAGCAGTCCAGTTGGTAGCCCCATGCTGGGCCGCAAAATGCAAAATGCAGACGGTCTGCCACCAGGAGTGATGCGGCTTCCACGCGGGCCTGATGGCACACGAGGGTTTCACTGTGTTTCCCCTGGTGAGAGAGGCAAGACTGCTGCTACTCAAACCTGAACAGGGAGGACCCTAATAGCCAATACCCTACAGAGTGCGTAGATGAAAGTTGACTTAGTCTTTGGCCATTTTCAGCCCCCACCCTGAATGACTGTGTAGCTTTTGGTTTGAATGTTAAAGTACATTTTTGTCTGTCATTGATATACTTTTTATACAATATTTTGGTTAAAACGGTGAGATCTTATTTATAAATATAAAAGATTTAAGTTGACAGTAACATTAATTTTGCATTTAAGGGAAATGTATCAGAAGAAGTAGGCTCGAGCTTACTGTTTACTAATGCAATGGACCTTTTTCACCTCCATTGCTGTCTTTACTGCTGTATTGGTGTTCTAAATGGGATGGGGGGAGATGTTACATCCTTTTTATTGGAAAGTGTCCATTGTCATGAAGTATGTGTGAAGATGCTATCAAAAATAATTTCTGTGAATGATGTAATTGTGTAAATGGTGTTAACGGTGTTATGGGCACTTCGATATTAATATATCACCATATGCCCTTTGCTATTTGTCTCATGTAAGTATTTGATACTTGCTGTTAAAACCGTGGCCATACTTTTGTCATCTCTGAGGTTGAAAAGTTAAACACGGGCAGCGATTTTGGTTTTATTTTGCTTTTTTAATTTCTTTAGTTTTCATGTATGCCTTGGCAGTAAATTAACATAAACTTCCAAAGTAGGAGTTTTTCTCCTAGCTCTGCAAAAACTGTTTGGCTTAAATCTGTTACTCTTGGTAAAGCTGGTAGTGGGTTTGGAGGAATGCCATGTTCAGGTTTGATAAGTAAATGCGCTTCTATTCTTGCCTTCTCGTCTGAGTGGGGTGGGGCATTGTAGTGCATTTCTTATTGTACAAATAAATCACAAAAATTGCAGTTGAATATTATTTATTTGAAAAGATTATTTGACATATTTTTGTTAATTGTTTGCTTCTTTAATCCCCAAATTCATATTTTATATCGAATATACATGCAAAAACAAAATAAACGACTGTTAGAACTGGCGATAAGCCACTAACATGCTCCATCACATTTACGGCACAGATGGGAAGCTCATACGCTACTGGAAAAAGATTAATGTTGTAAGTATCAGCTTTTCTGTGAAAACTGGAAGGAATTTTGCAGACTGCGGGAGGGTGTGAACAAAAATCCACAATTATTCAGGTCCACTACATTTAATGACATATTTGGTCATGTTTCAAACAACCCTTAAATATGAAGCACACTTGGTTGAGCTGAAATCCTAAATACAAAATAATTACAAAACATGTACTTATCAAACCTCCAAATGCACAAAAGCACTGCTGTTGCCTGGAGATTGGGTAAAAGGTATGGCAACTAATTGCCAATCATGCTTGCATAATAGTCAAAGGAATAGTGTTTTCTTGAGTGAAATGACTCATGATCTACAATTTTGGAATCCCCGAGTTCAAAAGAAAGCGTGATCCTTACTACAATTTGTTGGCAACTAGACGAGTGTGGAATCAGTCCTCATACTTTTCTTTAAAATACATGAATAGAATTGGCTGCTGATAATAATTACATACAAATATCTTGATTATTAGGAGTTTACCAATTTACTGTAGTTATTGACAAATTCAGAAAAATTAATAACTAGTCCATTATACGGTGTTACAAAACCTGAGCTGTGTACTTTTTGTAAATTAGGCTTGTGTGAGCGCAGCACAGAGCACCAAATATTGACTATACAATAATACCGTCCGAAACTAGTTTGTGAAAAACGTTATTGTGGGCCTTCAATTTGATGTATTGGGTGAATGAGTGGGTAGTGTTTGTTTACAGGACCTACAAAGCAGCCCTTGCATTCAGGTAATAGGTCATGTAACCAAAACATGACAAGGAAGGAAACTGGCTATTTCATAAAGATTACTTTGTAAGGCAAGCACAGCAATTGCTTTTCAGGGCAGTGTTTCTTATTGCAAGCTTCAACAAAATGGTACTTCATTAAAGACCCAACATAACTACAAAGGGCATGGATATTTTGACCAGATGGATGAAAATATGCATTTGTAAGTTATTAGGGTAAAAGAACAAGCCATTATACTGTGAGATCACATGATTTCAAGTCAAACTATTACAGTATGACAATACAAGAACCAAAGCACACTCTTTAAACAAGTTTATTTGCATCCATTTTAAAAACATAAATTCATACTTAAAAAAAAAAAATACATGTTGTACACATGTACAGCAGGTCAGAAGAGACCATTTGTGATGCACTGTCTCAGGCAATTACATTATACACTGTGGCCATTTCCATTCAGCTGTGCAGAGAACAAATCATGTTCAAATACAAAAAAACTACATAACCTTTAAATAAGCACTATACAAAAAGACTGAAAGGGGCCTGTACAGATCTGAGAACAGCATTTTGATTTTGATCATGTCAAGGCATGACGTTCGATGGTTTAATGCTATGTAGTGCTTATATTCAACAACACACAAACAGCACATTTAGCAAGTGGATATAAATGTACATTCGTCTCTCAAAGTAATAAAAAACCCAATCATGAATCACTGTTGCAGCATGGTACAAACTAATTCACTAGTTAATAACATTAACATGTCTTATTTAGATTCTGAATGGTGGGGCAAAAATAAATAGGTGGAAATGTACTCATTCTCCTTTTTCCCACTGCTTCTTTGAAGCTTCCAAATGGTTTGGTAGCTATGGTAACGGCTTGACCTCTGATGCTTCAACATGCGGTGTGAAGACAGAGCACCACGGGGGCCTTACGTATGAGCCAGAAGAACAGAATGCATTTCAGAGTACTGCTCAACAGGAGATCCAATCTTGTGTCTGTAGATCATTCTAACCAGCCACAGGTGACCTCTAATCATAGTGAAGGGTTTAATACAGTATTAAAGCATGAGTGGGTCTGACACATGTAGGTAGAACCGGGCTGATAGAGCAGACATTGCAAAGTACACAGATGGGAGAGTCTCTGTTGCAGATGGAGTTGGAGCAGGCTGACACAGCATTAATGGGATGGATCTTGGATCACCAGAGTCAAACAGTCTGAGTCAAACAGGGCATTGACTCGACAACCATAACTGAAAGCCTTTTGTCTCAGATATAGAGGGACCCATCTGCAGGCCCCACATAGCCCACACCTATTAGCAGCACATCTATTAGTGTCCAGATTCCAAGACCTCCAAAACTAAACAACTTGCCCAGACCCTCTCTCCACTGGCCTAGATAAAATCGATCCGCTCCAAAACCCCCGAGTGTAATGCTACAGATGGAAAGAAGAAAAAACATATAGAACATTTTAATGATGATCTGTAAATTTATTTATAATATAGTTTTTGCAACAATACTTTTATTTATTTTTTAATACAGAAAGCCTCCACAATATTCCTTATACATAAATACTTGGGTGTGGGTATATTTGGTCATTAACACACACAAAAAAAAAACATTTTGTGAAAATGCGTATTTGAGAAAACGGAAAAAGGGTTAGTACTTTCGTCAAAACAAGAATATTAAATATGGTCAAAGTAAAGTGGATAGTGTAGCTACTATACCTGAGTGCCAGAGCTGTCGACCACTTGTACCCTCCAGTCCAATTGCAGAACAAACGTTTTTGAAACCCTCTTTTCCCTATGGAACAGATTAAAATACAATTGGGGCTAAATGACAATATTGACAATACACTGATCATAACATTACCAGTGAAGATTTATTTTATAATAGAATAAGTGAAGGTAACGCATAATGTACCTAAGCAATGCACATGGTCTAGCACAACACATTTGGCATTATAACGCTTGCGGGGACATGAAACAGTCATACAGCTGGTCGAGTTGGAGCATCGGTATTGCAAGGGGTCCAGCTGCCAGCAGAACTGACAGGTGATGGACAGTGAGAAGTTGGTTTTCTGCTGTCCTCCTTCCCCCTACAAACAGAGTGAACATCAACAAAAAAAGATAATTACAGTGCTAAATTGCCGGTATATTCGATTTAGTAATAGATTTAATAATGTAACGTTTTGGGATCAAGGCAGCTTACTACACAGTGGACTCCATTCTTGGCTTTACATGAGAAAGAAACTGATTTTCCATAGGTGCAATTGTGATGATAATTGCAACTGATGCACTCAGCTGGGAGTCGACTGCATAAACCTCCACTGGGACATTTAGATGTGTAGCTGTCATCTTCTGTAGGAAATGCTACAAAACAAAGGAGTAAAAGCCTTTTCATATTACTATAAATTATAATTGGAAGGCATTGACTGTCAACACCATCACCAAGGACGATCTCACCAGAGGCTGCAGGCGGAACAACGGGGCTTGTGATTACGGGGCTGTGTTGAGCATCTTGACTGTAGGTTGGCTCCTGACCAACACGAGGGGAGCTCAGATACCCTGAAAAAGGTTTAGGCATACAGGAGATAATGCATTACTGTGACACACAGAAAGATACACAAACACACACGTTATAGTTCCAAAGGATTTCAAGTGTCAACCTTTCGCAAATTAAAAGCTCAGACGAGATGGAATGATGGTCGGTCGCACTGTAAACGCTGACGTTCCTGCGGATAGCGCACTTACCGTGCAGGTTACATAGCTAGCAAGCAAGCTAACAGCTAACAACAAATCAATGACTCATGGAAACTAACACAGAATAATATACCCGCATTGCTTTACTTACCACTAACGCTTTTAAAAGATAGGTCCATGAACAAAATAATAATAATTCCATTAGCTGTAATGCAGTGTCTTCTCTCTCTTGTCAAAATTTGCCACAAATTGGTCATCGTCGCTTTATTCTGGCCGGCTATTCAGCTTACATCGAGCAGGCTTCAAGCAATCACGCAAACCAACTTCCTTGTTCTCGCCACGCCCACAAACTAAGTATAACGATAACTGAATATTTAAGATGATAAAGAATTGCGTGTCTTAACGAGAGTAATCATTGTAAGCTAACACAAATGATTTAACCTGACATTCATACCAAAATCCTTATCCATTTTTATTTTTTTACCCCAAGAAGCATTGCAAATTAATATCGGGACAAACAATTTCCTTCATACAAGCCCAATTCTTTCCATAGGTCAAGAGAAATAAATAAATCATTACTTTGACATCATATACATTCTCCAATCGATTGAGAAGACTTAATCCTGCATAATCCCTGATAGCAACATCAAAATAACTGAACATAATTTAACACTAATGCAGACCTTTTCTGCGCTGAATAAGATTGACAAATTTGTCCCAAATTTAAAATAGTCTTTTAGTGGCAAGTTACTTTCGAGCATACACACAGATCAATTTACTACTACTTAACTTTACCCACAGAATGTCAAGTAAACATTTATCAAATTCAGTAGCCATCATCAGTTTTCAATCCTACTTTATTTGCCATCACCAAAATATACCGTTTGTGTTCGGACTGTACAGCCGTAACTTTCAACCAAAAATGTATTGGACAGGTAGAGCAAATATTCTTTGCCTCTTCTTTGAACTCAGAACTCTTCCTCTGCATTTCGACAGCGAGTATGCTTGAGCCCAGTCAGACGAGCCAGGACCTCAGATTTGGAGAGCTCTCCATGGACTTTGTTGTCTCTTGTGCGCACATTCACACTGTTAGTCATCTTCTCCTTCTCACCAACCACTGCCAAGACACAAGGCACATCAGTTCAAAACACAGCCAAATTACACACCATAAACAGCTATCCTAACACGTTTGCGTGTTTTTACAACAACATCACTGCTAATTAGTGTCATTAGAAATTTGGGTTAGGTAAAACCAATAGCATACAACAGAGATGAGCTTACCCAGAATGAAATTATACTGTGCCAACTGGGCATTTCGGATCTTCTTGTTGAGAAGACAGCTAGAGTCGAGATCCGCTTCAGCCATGAAACCAGCTTTTACAAACTCCTTGCAGGCCTGATTAAAAAAAAATGCAAATATTGTTAAGACAACAGGGAAGGGAAGGCAACTATATTTGTTACTTTAAATGCCATTGATTCAATTTAAATAAATACATAACATAATAATAATACATTACACTTATAAAGCGCTTTTCAAAACAGTCAAAGACGCTTTTATAAAACATAAAAATATATTGGAAATGACCTACCTGTTCAGCATATTCTTCACAGGATGGGTTCACAGGCACAAACATTACTTGGCGAGGAGAAAGCCAAAAGGGCCTGGTAAAAGGTAATAATGAAGTCAAATACAGAATTTCATAAAAAACACAAGTTTTCTTTATAAAATAACAAAATCACAAACCATTTTCCTGCATAGTTCTCAGTAAGGATGGCAATCATCCTCTCCACGGAACCGAGAATGGCGCGATGGATGATGACTGGCCTTGCCTTGTCATCGCCATCCTTCCTAAGGCCACAAAGTTGTTCAATTTATGTTAAACAGATCTACCTATATTGTACAGTAATCAACTAACTATAGGCCATCTATATCCAACTGTCCAAGTTCGCTTCGCATGCAAGGCACATTAGAACTGTGAAAGTCTGAAAAATTGAACATACTGAAGAAGATAAATAATATACAGAATACACAAGATCCAGAATTTATTGTATTTTTGCCATATATGGTGACTCACCCCACAAAGGTAAGGTTGAAGCGGATAGGGAGCTGGAAGTCCAACTGAATGGTTGCACATTGGTGATATCGCCCAATCGCATCTTTGATCTTTATGTCAATCTGAAATGACACAACCGGAGCGTTGTGGTTTTGTTAGGTTCCTAAATTCTGAATCTATGCAAGAATGTCCAGACAAACACACCTACCTTTGGTCCGTAAAAAGCACCATCTCCAGGGTTTAGCTTCCATGGTTCCCCAAACTCATTTAGGCTGTTCTCCAGTTGCTGTTGGAATAAAAAAATCATTGGCATTTCTTAATTTAATTTTATATCTTTGCAATTTGCTCAATATTAGGATCAATATCTACATACATGCACAAAGATACACACCAGCATTGCAAACACTAAAATATTTATGTTATTATCTAGATGCAAAGACTTCTCCATTATAACTATTCATTAACAAGGAACAAACATGTATCCAGAGTGATTTAGCCCAATCCAGGTTCTAAGTGCTTTATGCTGTGAATTTCAGTACCTTCTCAGCCTGGTTCCACACATCAATGTCTCCAAGGTACTTTTCTGGACGGGTGGAGAGGTAAAGCTGGAAGGAAAAGCCAAAGACGTCGTAGACACATCGCAGGAAGTCCAGACATCCCTTCATCTCTGTCTCTATCTGCACAGTAAAGAAAAAAAAGGTTAGGGACCAAAGATAATATCAAAGACAGAGAGTTAAAAGCTGCAGTAGGTCAGTGTGGGATATTAAGAGTTCAAAACTGTATTATAACTCAATAAACAAGCTCCTACTGCCTTGTTTTCTTTAAACACCCATCATCAAAATGACTTTCTCAAATGTATGAGTGCTTTGGGCAAAATGGAGCCCATGTTAATCTGCTGCGATCACTCTTTTGCAGATCAAATTCTCAAAGTGACATTACTCATTGATTACTGAGTATTATAGTTCATTTTAAAAGCTGAATACAATGTCTAAGCCACTTTATATGGTTAAAGTTGATGTGGTCACCTGTTCCATAGTACAGAAGATGTGAGCATCATCCTGCTGGAAACGTCTCACTCTTGTCAGGCCTGTCAAAGCTCCTGACAGCTCGTTCCGGTGGAGGACCCCAAAGTCAGCTAATCTCAAAGGCAGCTCCCTCCATGATCTTGGCCTATGGCTGAACATAATACTGGAAAGGGAAAGAGAAAAGGAAGAAGTGGGAACAACAAAAGAATGAATAACAATCGCAAATTCGCAAGTGTCTCAACACGTTAGGTGAGCCTACCAATGTCCAGGGCAGTTCATGGGCTTCAATGCAAAGGTTTCCTCTTCAACACGGAAGGAGAACATGTTATCGCTGTAATGCTGCCAGTGGCCAGACGTCTCCCACAGCTTGCTGTTGAAAATGTTAGGGGACGCAACTTCCTGAAAGCCTCTTTTACAATACTCCTCCTACACAGAATTAGCAGACAAATAAAGGAGGGGCAGTTAGGCGTTCCGCTCTATCTGGTTGTCTTCTGACACCAATGCAGCCAAGTACTTAATTTACACAGATTCCACAGGCAGGAGGCAATCAAATTCCAAGTCATTTAGTGAAACGGTGTTCAAGGCAGCTGTTTGAGCCTGTTCTTACTCTAATAAACTCCACAAGTGTGTTGTAGATGCGGGCGCCTCGAGGAAGAAAGAAGCAGCTGCCGGGGCTCAAATCATGGAAGAAAAACAGTTCTTGATCCTGTAGGGGAGAACATCAAAAGACAATTCATATTGTGCATTTACAGACAATTCAACTACTGATGATGAGCCATCAAAACTGTCCATGTATGACGATCAGACAGCCAACTCTTTTAGAAGTGCACAACTTAATATGGATCCTGCCACAGGGCCCCATCTTTAGAACAACGTGGACTGTAGTCTGCGCCTTCTCACAAGCAAACAATAGTTAAAATAATATACAGTCTATGAAGTCAGCCTGGCAGACCAGCTGGAGCTCCCAGATTACACACTCCTCGATTGCCTCATTACAAAGTGATATGTAGAAACACAGTGCCCTCCACTGGCATACATGAGTAAATAACTACAGGCACTACGAGATGTATTTTTAATAAAACCAGAGTCATCTCAAACTGGTTGCCAAAAAACCCTGGTCTTAGTTTGAGCACTCACTTTTCCAATTTTGCGATGATCTCGGTTTTTTGCTTCTTCCTGGAAGCGCTCCCACTCTTTAAGCATCTTTGAGTCAGGGAAGGAAATACCATAGATCCGCTGCAGTGTCTCCATGTCTGCGCGACCTTCCCAGTACGTGGAAGAGTTCTAATAAAATACCAAAGATGTTGATATAAAAAGTAAAAGTAAGAAGTCAGTTGTAGGTGTACTATGTGCTGCATATACCTTGTAAATCTTCATGGCTTTAATCTTCCCGGTGTGTCTAACATGAGGCCCTCGGCAAAGGTCAATCAAAGGACCACATCTGACGGAGGACATTCAGAGGTTTAGATATAACATATCGTTAATGTTGAACTGTGTGATTTTGTTTTCAATATGAGCTGCTTACCTGTACACTGTAGTAGTGGGAGTGGTAACTTTCTCGTTGAGAATGCGGCACTTGAATTTGTTGTACTGCAAAACAGGGGACAAGAACAATGCAACACACACTTACAAATATGATAACCAATAGTGACAAATCATGCCTACAAAAGGATGACTTCACACTTCTTTGGTTTGATCAGAGTAATAAATGTCCTTGAGTACAAATCTTCCCACAGGATCACTGCTTTGCTCTGACTGCAGTCACACATGGCTTGCCGCTTTGCAGCGCTGGCTCCTAGTGAATTTTTCAAATTGCATGAGTTGTGTATACAAGCCATGCAAAGCGGCATTTTAGTCTTTTTCAATGGTCTGTAATAGCTGTATACACTTCCCAAAATAAAATGAGTGAGAAATACACTGTTTATTACTATTGAAGCTTCCAAGCCCCCATAAAAAGTTATTCGGGACAGCCCAAGGAATATCCCCCAGTGAATATTTGTTTATTACAAGGCACCATTGCACTGAAAAGTGTGTCACTGGGGTTCTTTAAATCACCTTAAACATCTTCAATAGGGTCTCCTTGCTGACCTCCAACCTTTCAAAGGTTTGTTTATCCTTCACCACAGACTTGCACAGTGTCTCCAAGTCCCCAAACTCAGTGCTAGAAACACCCCTTCACAGTACAACAGAGAACGCAAATATAATATTAACCACAATCCTGGTAACCTTTTTGGAATGTGCTCTGTTCAATAACAACAAAATAATCCCATGTACATTTACATACTTTGGTCCATCAAGGAACATGTCATAGTAGAATCCATTTTCAATTGGCGGTCCATAACATAGGCAACCTCCATAGTAGCGTTCCATGGCCTCCCCAAGAATGTGAGCACTGGAGTGCCAATATACCTGGGACAGGTCCAAATAGTAAAATAATATTACTAATTCACACTACACAGCCACATAACAGTTTATAAAAAAGAATCACACAGGCTCTTACTGCTTGGGCATCTTCATTGTCAAAACGCAAGATCTCCAGGGAGCAGTCTCGTTCCAGTGGTCGATCAAGGTCCCACAGGTCCCCATTCACACGCGAAATCACAGCATTATCAGCTAGACCCTGACTAAAATATTAGCACACGGCAAACACGTAGTAATTAATTTCTTTCATCCATTAATTGAATACAAATATAGAACTTCTAAGCATCCTTATACTAAGATGAGGCTAAAAAAATCTGTATGATCTGTAAACGATGACTAAATATTACACACATTACTCTGCCATGAGCCTCGCTTCACTATGTTCATCATATATGAGGTTGTAACGTACTTTCACAAGGATACACATCATACAGGTTTATAGACGTAGACACATAATTGTATCTTGTCAGCCATCATAGCTGACACAAATGACCCATCTCAAACTGCATCTCAAAAGGCGTCTCACCTGATGCCACAAGCCAGCTGATAGGGAGTGGTAACCCAGGCCTGTCCCTCCTTCTTTTGTCCATCAGGCAGCTCTACGGTGATAGCCTTTCCATCTGCAGCTCTTTTTGCCAATAGGGTGTCACTTTCCTTTTTTAGCTCCTCATAGAGCTGCAGGCGCTCGGTGATATAGCCAGGCAAAGGTTTAGGCTACATTAAAAAGGGTATAAAGCACAGGGTTGGTTTGAAATGTGGTTAAATAAAAAATTAAGCAACCCAATCATTAATAAACCAATGGGAATGCTAATGATAATTATTTATATTAAAATTACCTCTTTGACACCACCATCTCCTTGTGACTGCTTGTCTTTCTTCTTGTTCTTTTCAGCAGGCTTGTGCTCAGACTGTGAACACCCAGAATGCACATAAAATGGCATGTTAGAGCTTAACTAATTAAATAATATTACATTTGATTTGTATAGCGCTTTTCTTAAACCCAAAGACGATTCAAACAATAAACAGTAATAGACAATGACACAGAGGAAGAAAAGACCAGGAGCCACAACAGTTCAAACTAAGTTAACCCTTGTATGGTATTCGTGTTTTTGTTACACAACCGGTGTTCCCGGGTCTGGTAGACCCACTGCATTTTTGGGGTTTTAAATCAATATGTTCACAAAATGTATTTAAAAGTATTG
>JAVQJS010141855.1:0-12099 GCA_036024795.1 Galaxias rostratus | reverse complement strand
ACACAGAGAGGAAATATGCATTACAATGAATAATTGATTACATTATGATCTGAATAATCCAACGTTCCATACTGTTAACATCAATACTTCAGAATTGTAATTACAGTTTCTATTGTTATACTTAAAACGCAGGAAAAGATAACAGCCGATATAGCTTCTTACAATGCAGAGACAATGACAAACCTATCTGTTCAAAATAACTGGAATGTTTCAACTCACAATAGAACAAAACTGTTTTACAGTTTTTCCTCCCCTACCAACCATTTCAGTTAGTTGTCGAAGATCGGATGAAAGTGCTTTTTCAAATTCTTTAAATCTCTATGGTCGTTGAGGAACAAAAAACTGTTGTGACAGCAATGACATGAGATTAAAAGCTATTTCTTTGTGTCTCACAGCTGCATAAGTACACAGATATACCATATAAATAGTAGTCAAATATTTACCAGTATCAATAAGTGCTTTACTTTCTAATATATATAAATACAGTATACATAATTACATAATTACTTTCTCTATTTGTGCAATAGCAAATCCCATGCATGCTATCAAGATAAAAACCACATTAAAACATTGCAAAAATGCAACACAAGAAATATTTTAAGATAGTAAATCAGGCTGTTTTAAAACAAAAAAAGATTGAACAAGTTCATTAAATGTAAAGCTACTGTATGCTTTAGAGTAATCTTTCTGACAGAAACACTCAAAACCTGTCAATTTTTAATAAAGTTCCCACAAAATCTGCATTTCCCTTGATTCAGAAGCTTTCAAAAACAAACGATAAAGCAAAAAAAGGCACAGACCTTTGTAGCTTGGTCTGAAGCACCAAACTGCACAAAATAAAACGAGTCTACTCAAAATTTGGTCAGACTGTTTATAATACACATTTTGCACTGTACCTTCCCTTCTATAATTAACTATCTGATAACTACGGTATTACACCTTGATATGAGTACATCAAACAACAGTCTATTTTTAAAGTACACATTAAAATACACTGTTTTTATGCTTGTAAGCAGGAGTATAGCTTGTGGGGTACTTGTACAGAGTCGATAAATACATTGTTGTGCAATTGTACGCAAAACTACTACATCAAATAAAGGCATATTAGCATAATATCTTTCCATATTGCACCTGCACCCGTTGACAACTTCACGTTTACTTTCACGAGCCACCCCCAGCCACCAATCAGCACTCTGCCAACTATTCTTAACCATCCCTGGAGAGCTTGTTAGAAAGACTTCTTCCTGCGACGGTTTGATCTTCATATCTCAAGAAATCAATCTTGAGACACACAAGCTGCTGCCCAGATGAAACATCGATACAGTTTTTTATTTCCCCCCCCCACCCTCCCCCCCCGCCCCCCACAGGACAAGGAAGGGAGATCAGGTGCTTGGATGGGCTCAAGGAGGTGATTGAGTTAGCAAGGAGACCGCAAAGTACTCCGGGGGACTCCCCGGGGACAGACAAGAGAGATGAACCATAGGTAGCGGAGGAGGAGGAGAGGAGGAGGGGAGGAGGGTGTGTGTGTGTGTGCGGAGGGAGGGGGGGTTGTTACTGAGGGTCCTCTGAGGTGATCTTCAGGGAGGCGATGGCATTCAAGCAGGTCTGGACACCCTCCTCCTGCCCGGTGTCCCCCTCGAGGAGGTCCGCCGGATATTTCTCCTGAGAGTCCCTGTCCACCTGGTAGGACGGCTGATTGGACGCCTGCTGTCCTTCTGGGTCCTCCGATCCCGTCTGTGACATACAGACGGAGTCCTCCAAGGTGCCGGTAGGCGGCTGGCTGTGGCGGCCCTGGCCTGGGAATTCGGGGGGATCGGTGGCGGAGGAGGCTGTTACGGAGGATTGCACCGGCTGTATCCCGCCGATAGGACCCAGGGGGAGAAGAGTCTGCCGCTGCTGCTGGGAGTGGAGGGGCAGGTGACTCAGGAGGTTCTGTGGATGAAGGGGACCCCCGCCAGCTTCACACGGACCCAGGGACATGCTGCTACTCTTATAATCCTGCAACAGATTTGGTGATTTTCAACAGAGAAAGATAAATAATAATAACACAAATCGGCATAAACCTAAGAGCTATAAACACCTTCCTTGATTTTTTATAATTATAAATAATAATTTTATCATATATATATATATATATTACATATTTAATAGTTTAGTATTTCTTATTATCACGCCAAATACCAATTCCATGTCCATAGCTCCTTGTTGCTGGAGTAGGTCGGCCTTCACTTGGTGCCTAGTTTTATCCCCTGTTCCTCTGTGTTGGTGTGAGCCTCTCCGTGGAGATACAGCCCTGAGCACCACCCTCTGCCTGCCTCTGGTCGACGGCTCTCTCTTGCCTGCCAGCTCCACTGCGGGGGACAGCGACCTGTCGATGGAGCCTGGGGACAGGTGCTGGATTGGGGTGAGGCTGGGAGAGTTGGGCCGTAGGGGGGACGTGTCCCATCTCGGTGAGGAGGAACGACCCCTCGGGGACAGCTCCCTCCTAGGGGAGGGGTAACGGAGGCGTGAGGGCGAAGGCTCCCTGATCGGGGACTCCCAGCCTGGGGAGAGCAGGCAAGGGGAGTACGGGTCGTAGAGGAAGTTTTCCGGGGACAGCATGGGTAGGGAGTCCTCCTCCAGGGACTTCTCTCTCTGTTCCGCGTCCATCATGGCGAGGACTGTCCGGCGGTCTGCCCCGGTGCGCCTGCCTGTGGCCTGGGGAGGGACCTCGACGCCGGGCAGGGAGGTCAGAGAGCAACCGTGGAGGTCGGGTGAGGGCAGGGCGTGGACCACGGCCGTCACGGCGACGGAGAGAGAGGTGACGAGGCACGGCTGAGGACTGGTGCTTCGGGAGGGGATCTTTGGAGTGGAGTCGCCGTCGTAATCCTCGTCTTCGTCGTCTTCCTCGTCGATCTCGTCGAGGTCTTCGTCCATACCGTCAGAGTCTTCGGCATCGGAGAATTGGTGTTTAGCTGTGCCCATTGCAGCCTTGGATTCTGCATGGATGTCATTAAAAAATAACAAGCAAGAAAACTTAGAAACAGTGCAATTGACTGATTATACATTACTAAAGCGATAGTATGTAATGCCTTATGAAAAAAAATACTTAGGTCAATGATATGAAGTAATGAACAGATTACCTAATTCCAATATCTCTGCATCATCCAATGTAACCGACACTCCAAGCTCCAGACACTTCTTCATGTGGGCTTTAGATTTCATGTGTTTAGTCAGATTACCTGCAAAAATTTTAAATTTGGGTAAACATTAATATTACTGTTCCACTGCATGCATTTCTTTCAGTCTCTTCTGTGCTAAATATACAATTTCATTCATCTAAACGGACACAACTCACCCTTGGTTTTGAATGCAAAGTTGCAGACCCTGCAGACATATGGCCTGACGTCGGTGTGAGTGCGGATGTGTTTTTTTAGCATGCTGGGTTTCTTACAGCGGATGCCACACTCCTCACAGATGTACTTCCCCCGCCCGCGACCTCTGACATACACGTACTCCTCGTTGGACTTGTACCTGGTGGAGATAAATCAAATTATTTAATTTGCTCCGACAAATATAAGTGAATAAATTGAAGAGAACGCGAAACGCTAAGACATGAAGTGACACCAACGTAGGCGGGAGGCCAGCAGGCTACTATCAAATCAAAATCCAGTGATGAATTGAAGATACACCACAAACTTACTCAAACATTTTATTTTATTTATACTTTTTTTTTTTTTTTTTTTTTTTTCAAAAAGAACCAAGCTTTATTTACCCTCCTTCAAAGATCTTAATGCGTGTCGGCACTGGTTGAACGGGGGAGGCCTCCCTCTCCCTCCAGTCGTCCTTAACACTCTTTCCCCTGAAGCTGGTGTCCTTGATCTTCTTTCCATAGGTGACGTCCACCTCTTTCAGCTCGGGTTTCCTCTGTAGCTAAATCCGACGGATAAACATTCTGTTAACATGCAGTTTAGGCACACAGGATATTGACAATGTAAGAGGATACCCTCAGTCTGTTATATACACATTGTACTATAATTATTTTGGCGGATTGCAGAGGCATACATGCATTGTAAAAAAAATTTGGGGGGAGAAAAGGGATACTCGTGTCTGACCTGCTCCAGTCTCTGTCTCCACAGCAACAGGGAGGAGACGAGTCTCCCAGTCCCGGGTTGAAACATGGCCGCCATGGTGTAGAGGACAGTGTCTCCCCTCTGCTTGGAGCGGAGGAGAGCCAGGGTGGCGCCGGTGCTCAGACTGGAGGGGTTGGGGTTGTGCGCGCCCACGCGCCAGGTGGCGTAGACGGAGGAGAAGGGAGTGGTGTTGGGCGAGCTGCTGGGCTTGGTGTAGTTGAGATAGCACCAGCTCACACCTGTTGTGGTGCGGAGACTCGGATACGGAGATGACTGCCTCGGCCGTTCCACATCCGGATTCGGGAAGTCTTGACTGTTGCCCAGCTGAGCCGCGACATCCAGCTGCACCTTTTTGTCCGTGCCTGCTCTGACGCTCTCGCTGACGGAAAACACTGAATAGGGGGCCGAGCCAAACTCCAGGGGGCTGCTGTCCATAGCGGAGTCTGCACTGTCAGCGGGCTCCGTTATTGTTTGCTGAAGTAGGAGGAATCTTCCTCGCAGCTGTTCCTCTTGAGGGTGAATGGAAGACGTGCCGTGGCTTTTCTCCTCGGAGAAGTTACACGTCCCCAGTTCCACAGCGCTCAGCTCCTCCACGATCTGACCGAACATTTTCTCCTCTTTGACTCGCTTCTGCTGTTTGACTTCCATGAAGAGGTCTTGGTTGCTTACCGGAGACACCAGGCGCTTGTTTGAGCCGCCGCTCGAGGCGTTGGTGGTCGAAATAGTCCTGGAGGTCAAAGACAGAGGAATGCCTGTTTTTAGTTTAGCTGGGGACAAATCCAGGACCTCCACTTTCACTGGGTTAGCCAAATGGGCTCTGGCGTTTCCTGGAGCATTAGCCATGTGCTGAGCAGAGGCGGAACTGACATTTTCATATTTATTTTCTGATATCTGCGAGACTGTGGTGTATGTGATACTGCCATAGGGAGGCACGTTCGTCTGAATGCGAACGGGAACCAAAAGGCCAGCGTGCGTTTCCATAGGGCCCAGATTTCCAGTGGCAAATATCGGCAGAGCCTGCGGGAGCGCCGCGCTAGTCGCTGTGAACGCGTGGGCGCCGCTGAGGAACTGGGGGAACATAAGCGGGGGGACGTGGGTAAATTCCGGGTCCATGTTCAGTGACTCCTGCCGCACCAAGTTGCCCCGCGTCCGCTCCTTCATAGTGGAGTAACCAGTGCTGAGCTCACCATGTCTAACTTTGGACGTTGGAGAGAGGCTGCCGTAGTCAAACGATACGCTGCGTGCTTCCGGGAACTCCTTGCGCAAGTTGCAAGGCGCCTGCTCCGACGAGGAGCGTCGCATTTCATGTTGTTGACGCTGGTTGAGCACAGAGAGGGAGTGCCCGCTTCCCGGCACGGCTAACAGCTCCAAAGGTTTGCCAAATTCATCCTGCTTCCCAGGGGACACCGACTTGAAGTTGTCCTCTCTGTCAAAGGAGAAGCTGGAGCTGTAAGATAAGTTGCTGTCTTGACTGGGGCTGCGGGACAAGCTGGTGCAAGCCGACTCGAAGCTGGAGTCACCCGAGGAGTGCTCAATGTCAGCCAGGCGCAGCCTTTTCTTCTTAGGGGGCAGCTTTTCCGGGGGAAATTGCGATAAGGTTTCGCTTCTCTGGGGCCACTGAAACTCCTCCACGTGTTTCTCCGGCTCTTTAACCGGCACCTCCGGGGTTTTCTCCGGACTGTCCGGCTCCACCGTCACTCTGATCTCCGGGACCAGGATGTTAGGCTGGCGGACCAGCTTGTGGGCCATCGATAAGTCCAGGCGACTGGTACTTCTCTGTATCTCCCGAGATTCGCCCACCTCCATACTGCGAAAGGTGGAGGCGTGCTCCTGGCGCTGGCTGTGATACTTGTGATAGGAGTCGGACTTCTCAGACTGAGACCTGTTGAGGGAGTTGGTGTGCTGGATGACAGAGATTACATTGCCTAGGGTTTTCCTCCCTACGGGGTCAGAGGTCAAGGACACTTCCATTTCAAACCTGTCTGATTGGTGGTGAATCGCAGCTTGACAACCTTGTTTTGACTCGTTGTCCTTAGTGGGGTCGAACATTTCCTCACTCAACTCATGATCCGCCTCGTGATACTGACACGCTGAATCCTCCTCTTCCCTCTTCTCTTTACGCCGTTTTCGGGTGGCCAACTCCAGCGCATGCTTTTGATGAGTCGTTCCTGGATAGTTTTCCATTTCTCCTCCTGGTGGCCGTCAATGTGGAAAAGAAATGAAATATAATATTGCCATTATTGTTGGTGTAACGATAAATGCATTAGTGGCTTTATTATTAAATAATGATTTAAACCTCAGTTCTTGCAGGATTGACAATATAGATAGATCTTTCATGTAATGTAACAAATTATAACTAATAATATTAATAATGTAAGATACGGAAACAATGTTTCATATATACGGCATGTAAAAAACGCGTCTTTTTCTCTGTACCTGTGGTACTGTCAGACATTCGTCCGTGGTTGTCAGGGTCAGCGTGGCTGTCATGGGCAGGGACTTCGAACGCTGCCTGCCTCCTCAGTCTCCTCATCCCTCCCGGGCTCGTCCTCTCGTCAAACGAGTGGCTGCCTCTCAGGCCCTGTGGCATACTGAGGCAGGCGGCGGAGGAAGCGGGCATGGAATTGCTCCGGACCAGCGGCCCGCCGTCAGGGCTCCCGTCCAACGGGGGCTCCCTCAGCTCCTCCCTGGTGAACGACTTGGTGTTGATCCGGATCGATTCCACGGCGTCCTTCTCCTGCGTGAAGACCCGGGAGACGCCTCTCTCGGAGCGCTTGTCGACGTGGTCCGTCGGGTCAGCGCCGCCGCGCGCGTACGCCATCGACTGCTGCTTGGGGCTCGGCCTGTAACACTTCCCGAACATAATCTCCTGGTAGGACTTTGCGTTGGTGTTGGGGGGACAGGCCTGGTGCTCGGCGCTCTCGGAGCGCGAGAAGTAGCCGGAGTCTGTGCTGCCTTTGCTGGACTGGCTGGGGAGGGACAGAGACTGGTCACTGTCACTGCTCCTTTTCTCTGAGAGCCGTAGAGCCAGCCTCTGTTTGATGGTGCACGATTGCACGGAGAGGCTAGCCTGGGCGACGACAGGAGTGGCATTGATTTCTCGGGGCTGGGATGAACCATCCGGAGCCAACGTCGATGTGACTCCCTGTTTGTGAGCGATGAGATTTAGTACTTTTACAGCAGTGCCGCCATTCGATCCCTCGACTGCGGCGTCCAGCAGGAGCAGCGGGTCGTTGAGAGTGTCCTCGTCCGTGTCCGTGCTTTGCTCAGCGTCCGAGTAGAGCTCTCCCTCCCCTTCGAAGGACCCCGTCTCCATGTTGGCGTTGTAGGAGCCCAGTTCGCTCAGTGGCACCGTCCCAGCTTTGACAGAGTGAGCATGGGACTTTCTGTGTTTGTATAGGTTGCTCTTGGTTTTGAAGGAGAAGCCGCACGGTAAGCAGGGATAGGGTCGCTCCCCAGTGTGGGAGCGGATATGTTTCTTAAGCACACTGGGTTTGGCACATGCTCTTCCACAGTAATCACAAACATACTTCCCGGGCTTTTGTGGTTTGTGCTCCATCTTACACACGCTCTCTGACGGCGCGTCTGGCCCCGAATGAGAACACTGATGGAGGCCTTCGGGTAAACTGGGAGACTTCCTGGGAGGGGTGGATCCACGGCTGCCAACGCACTGTGCAGAAACTAAATGACCCACAGTTTTCGGAGCGGGGAAGGGAAATGGCTGGCCCCCTTGCTGTGGGTAAAGGGACAGCTCGTGGTCAGGATGGCTTGTGGCGTGGTGCTGTTGGGAAGGCTGATCCTGTAACTGCTGTGATTTCCCTGAATCGGACATGTCTGTGAACCCACATGTGTTTCCACTCGTGCCTTCCGGGTGCCAGCCATTGCCCTCAGAATCCAAAGAGGGGCTTCTCTCTGTCTTAGGGGTGGCCGGCTCCTCTGAGGTGCACTTTGTCTGGGCGGCATGTCTGTCCTGGCTGTCTTTGGAGCATTTCACCTCAGCGGTAGTTTCAAGTGACTCCATGAAGCCAATGTCACCTTCTTTCGGATTGATTTTCAAGGTTGTGTCTGTTATGTAACGGTAGTAATATCAGCGTTCATGTAAATTGATTGCAGAAAAGGGTCATCTGAAAGAAAGCACAAAAAAAAGAGGACGGAATTTTAATATCATGTTGTGAGATGACACACATGCATTATATATCAACTGTATGAAAAACTTAGTCTACATGTAGCTAGATTGAAACGCAAACGTGGACATAAACTACTAACGCTTTATCTATTTATAAAGACAGGGGAAAAAGCTCATTAGTAGTATGTGTTTGTAAGGTTACGAAGAAGTCAAAGTGGGAGAACTAAATCTGACATCAGCAGTTCTTCAAGTTCAATTTGCAGAAATATTTACTGTTTGGCCTATTCAGAATAGCTGCCTGACAGTCTACCAAATAAAACTGGAGTATAAAATTTATAATGAGATGTGCCCACAGCAGGAATGGAAAAATCTCTCTTTTTACCAGCCACTAAAACATCGCCAGTACCTCATCTTACCTCTGGCAATGCCCTACATTTACAAGACAATCGTTTGTGTGTTTGTATTCGTGTGAGTAGACATGAATATTAATCTATTACTAGCCAGAATACACAAAACTACCTTACCTTCTGTAACCGTCGAATCGACAAAAAACAACATTAAGAATCATTGTGGTTTAGGTCTTCGACATAACACATTAAAGCCTTTCTGTTTGTTGTCATGTTTACGCCACGTGACAACAACCACAACAACAACAACAAAAAGGGAAAACACAAAGGAGAAGTGGGCTAAAGCCTCAATCATGTTTCTGTGACTGTCAATAAAGCGGCCCTCCACATGAACCCTGGAGCTGACAGCTTCTCTTTCTCGGGCTCCACTGTGAGAGTGAGATGGAGCGGCCCTGCACTTTAGTCCCATATCATGGGCCGAGTCTCCGAGGGGACATCACTTCTGTCTTCACGGTATCAAAAGGCTGCTTGCTCTCTAACGAGGTTACGTAAGATTATCTGTTTCAAACCCTCCGAGTTCCCCTTAATTAGGACATCCTCCGGCTCTCTCTCCCTCCCTCCCTCCCTCCCTCCCTCCCTCTCTCCCTCTCTCCGTTCTTTGTTACAGCAGCACACAGACTCCTCAGGCACAAACCCGAGGAGAGGAATCCAAGGTGACTCTCAAGATGCTGAGATAAGATATAAATAATACAAAAAAATGGACGCAAAACACACGCATCACGAATTCATATGTTCAAGTAATGCCAAATGGGTCATTGCTTCGTGCGCGCTAATAGCCTCAACAATCAGATGGAACAATTCTTCTTCCTGTTGGCAGATATTGTAGGAAGGACAGATAGAGAGGCGCACGGTGGAAAAAAAAGGGGTGTCCACCTTGTAACTGTCCTGTGAGGACCACAGCAGAAGTAACCTAAGCAGGGGGACCAGGGGTGACAAAATCCTTATACCCGAGGGAATGCTCCCCTCAAGGTCGGTCTGACCTCATTGCCGGGTTTCCATCCTCTCTGCGAACAACGGAAGGAGGAGGAAAAGGACTAGAAGCGCAGAGTGACAGACAGATAAGACCTTTTCAGAAACGAAGCATACTCCTCAGGAGTGCCCAGATAGACACAGGAGGCTGCTGTACTCTCAGCCTCTCCACACGGAGTCACATCGACGAGTGAACTCAACAGATGGAGTTGATCTATCAAGCGACAGTTCTATGCCAGGTTTGATATTGATGAAAGCTATTATACGTCTATAAATAAACCATTGATGCCACCCTGGGAGGAGGATGGTCTCTGAATGATGGTGGATAAACGTTATGTGCGCTCTATCTTTACTGTAAGTGTAAATGTCTCTTTAAATGATTATAGGACTGACTTTATTCGCCCATTTATTCTAGCATAATGCTGACATACAGCATAGCAATGACAACACTGCTTTTAACAAGCAAAAGGACAAAGAGGAAACAAATTGAGCCTATGGAGTACATCATGATGCCACTGCGTTTAGCTATCGACATCATTAGATGCCAAGATGGCCATTAAAGGGAACAGTCGTGAAGCCAAACACTGACAACAAATCCATAAATATCAGGAGCAAATGACACTGCTTCAGGGACACCCAGGGGTGTAAGCTCCATAGGACACTGTAAAACATCCAACACAACCTGCAGAATTAACATCAAACTGGCGCTGGATATTATCTGCTCGATATAAATCAATTAAAACCACAAGGTGTTCCTGTTGAGGCAAAAGCTCCAGCTGGTATATAGATATAAAACATAACCCTCATACAAACCTGGCATTCATGCAGTCCCTTGTCCCATATCGACAGTCACATGTGACATTCCTCATATTGCATATTCCAGTTGCTCATTCTTCAACCGTCTGTTTGGGTAATATCGATAATTAAATAAAATTTGCTAACGTAGTGTCTCATCAGTCGCAAGCGGTTAGCTGACTGAGGGAGTGTACATTAGTAGACCTATTGATGTGAGCTAGTCACCAGAGAAAATACCCAACGGTGACGCGGACCCAGGCACAAAAATAGCAAAGGGGCCCCGTGAGGGCTTACCCAACGGCCTACGTTTAGAGACACTTTCTCAGCTGCATACAACACCAGGCAGAGATTGTTAGGGGAATCTGTGCAGGGAAAACTTCTGGCCAACATATCACTACTCCAGGAAGACTTATTTATTTATTTATACTCTGGGGGTCTACTTTACTTAAATAGCCATGCATTTTCTTCTCACTCTATTTCTATGTTGCCGACCCTCTACATCGCTAGGACTCCTACAGATATACACAACAATGAGTTATTGATGTAAAAAAGCTGATTCCTTGTATAATATAACAGCTGAAGCAAAAATAAATTGTCGTCCTCTGTTGCTAATGTTATTCAGCAACCCAAAAATCTTAATAAAAGTGACCAATTAGAGTCAATTAATTCTTATAATTTTTATAGCACTGGGCACCTTTGTTATTTCTGTGAAACTTTGCCCTTTCAACACAATACAATTAACGCAGTTAAAAATATCTGACCTGCTTTGACCATCCTCCTCAGTTTCACTAGGTGCTATTAGGTGAGAACAACTGGATGTAGCTATGAATAGGAGGCACTGGGCAAGGGGTTTGCACCAGCTATGCCACTGCATCCTTGAGAGATATTTGAGAGGCTTATGAGTAATACAGTATAAAGACTTCCAAGTACAACAACACTGCTGTATCAACTCATGCACAAACTATGCCAATGCACAATTCACATTATCAAAACCAAAGAGCACTTACAAATCCCATAACAAATATGCCTGAAACAAACCCTGCAATGTGTGCAGACAAATCTATCACTTCCCTAACAATCTTACCAAGATCGACAATTGCCAGATGACAAACACCAATATACAGTAATGACTAACAAAAAAAACACAAAACATCTCCTTTGAGTAGTAACACTTTACAATGAAAGTCTGTGAAAAAAAAACGCTCAGAACAAAATGACTGTAAATAATGCCGATGAAGTTGGAAACTGAGCATATGATGGCACACAGCAGCTGAAAACCCATTATACTTGTATTCAATATCTAGAGGAGCGGCACTAAAATGGCTGATAGTCAGAGTGTGGTGAAGGTCAAGTCCTCAGTCTATAAATATAATGGTCTGTCCCTTTGGATGTTCCACGGTGCTTGGCATTTCCACTATCTTAGGCGCACAGCTCTGCTGACCAGCTCAAATCAGCAACAAATTTGCATGTGATTGAATGCCACACATGCACCCTCCTACGAGCGAGACTCTTAACGATATTAGTGCTAAAACAGATGGAAGGGAGGACGGGAGGGAGGGAGAGCAGGGAGAGTGATGGGAGAGCAGCGAAGAAGCGGAAATATGTGTGTGTGTGTGTGTGTGTGTGTGTGTGTGTGTGTGTGTGTGTGTGTGTGTGTGTGTGTGTGTGTGTGTGTGTGTGTGTGTGTGTG
>JAVQJS010141802.1:0-14808 GCA_036024795.1 Galaxias rostratus | reverse complement strand
TTGATTTATTTTTTTTTTGTGTGTTGGGGGGGGGGGGTAATTTGCTTGGGGAGGGCGAAACAGCTATTTACCAAGGAGGTAAATAACGGTCGGCCAGCGGGATGGGGGAGTTAAGTTCCGTCGGGTGATAAACTCTGATTGGCTGTCCCTTGAGTGAGGGCTCAATGCTGATAAGCTGCCCAACATTGCAGCACAGGGTCTTTTCTCCTTAGCCCGGGAGTAGAGAGGGGAGATAAGGGGGGGCAAGAGAGAGGAGAAGGAGAGGGAGGAGGGGGTAGAGAGAGTGACCGACCTTCTTCCGCAGCTGCAAGAGGTGTGCCTGCAATACTAACTCGCTCCATCCATCTCGGCTAACTAAAACACACAGGGTGAACACGGCAGAGTGTTTTCACCCAAGACCTGGTCCAGCCACTGTCATCCTTCCTGTGCACCAAAGGAGCATCTCGCGGAAACAAGACGGTCTACCACTAATATTTCCCTGTCCAGTCTATTATCTATGAAATGAGACATGGGAAAAGATAGCATGCTGTAAATAAACAGACTATTCTTTTGATTGTGTCATGCATCTCTCGATGATAGCTTCACTTTTGGGGGATATTGCATTTGAGTTAGGCAGCGCACCACTGGCTCGGACAACGCACGCGAACCCAGGCGAATTATCACCAGAGAAGAACTACAATAGCATCGGAGACGCCGCAGCACAGCCAGATAGAGTGAGAGCTCACTCCTGGGAAGGGAGGATGCTGGGATATGTAGTCCTGGTGAGCGTACACATTAAAGGATGCATTAGGATTCCGATGCGCTGTCTGATTTATGACCCAGGAATAAACGACAGAACGCTGCCTGCTGAACACTATTGGATCGTCGGGGTTCATGGTGGAACTCCGTGGAGCGTTGGCATCGTTTCCACCCATTTCCTTGGTCCACCTGTTCCCCGTGAGCCAGGAAGTCGTCTGACCCCCCGTGGAGCAGGAACGGGGAAATGAAAGTCCCCTCGCCTCGAAGCGAAGGAACACAACGTTTGAACAACATTTCCATTATCCCCTCGAAAAGAGGTCAGAAACACAGATGACTGGTACGAAAAGCGGGCTGTCTCTGCACTGCATGTGTTACATGTTGACTGCGTCATACGTTTCATTTCTACACCCTCTTTCTCCAAAAGGGAAAATGCTACACAATTCAACACAGCTTCAAATTAAGCCAATCCATATGTTTTTGTCACCATGGTTACATATATCCTCCAGTAATTATGGCGTTGCCTGTCCTTCTAGTATGGAAAGGGTTAAGTGCGTCGGTGCAACGTTTCTTTTTGTAGGTAGACATTTATAAATAAAGATTCTCTGAATCATTGTAATACAAAGACAAAGACCACCATAAGAAAAACAGATTTGCATTATGAGAAAAACGATTCCTACACGGCCGCACAAAACAACAACACTAATATGCAAGCAGGTGAGTCTTTCTTTTAGGAATAATTTCTGGAGAGACAGAAAGTCATCAAAGGTCTTTGCGTGTTTTGAAAAGCGCTTTATAAACATAATGTATTATTATTATTATTATTATAAAGGCAGGTTCAAGCAGAAAATCCCACCGGCGAAGTGCACGTCTCCTTTCAACGGCTAAATAAACTTCGGAGAGAAACTAGCGATGGAAACTCGCTGCAGTCGAAGTCTCGCTTCACTGTGAGGCCGACTGTGTCACTTCTCACAGAGCGCCAGGGGTCGATTTCGTTTGGTTCAATTTGAAGTTTTCCAGCTTGAACCCAATCTAAGTCCAATCTTATGGACCTGCTTCCAGTATGATAGGGCCATACATCCTCCTCAGGTTTTAATCTCAAACGTCATTAGACTGATTTAATTCCGATATAATTCTCACCCCACTTAGCGTGTGGTCAAGTCATAAGTGCTTTAGATCAATCCACGTCTCCTCTAGATTAACATGTCATTAGTCACGGCCTAAAAACTTTGAGAGAAATATTTCAGTCGTAACGAGGGTAATGGATACGAGGTTGGATGCCATGATACGGTGTGATCGATGTAGGCCATACATTCGGTTGACAAAAAGAGCTTCAAATTGATTGCGTAATCCACTGCGCGATATGATGTTCTGACTAAACTAAGACAGCGGGAGCAGGGAGTAGCTTTCAACATTGAATGTGACAGCAAATCAGGGTTGGCCAAAGAAGGCCTTTCTAATTGAAACCTATGACTACTAAAACAATCAGTAGAGGTTAATTATCCTTGTTCTGGTGCAACGGTACTTTCTTGCATAATCAAAGTACCAACGCTTAGAAATACACTTTTACTTCCCATTCCCAAGTTGAAGGCATTTGGGATTCATTCCTATTATTAATAACAATAATACATTATATTTATAAAGCGCTTTTCAAAACAGTCAAAGACGCTGTAGGTTTAAAAGTTTAAATATTAATGTTAACACGCCGAAAATATCCAGATGGAGATACGTTCTTCAAGGTTGTCTCAGTCAAGCGTTTTTCCAGGTTCCATTCAGTTCGCCGAAAGAGCACCATTCAGCAGGCAGGCCCCCCGATCAAGGCAGACAGTCCCCAGGTCTCCCTGCCGCCCCCAAGCTTCAAACAGCCTACGATCAGACTGAAGGAGCGCAAAGGGGAGAACTGGCAGCTTTTATTTAACCCCGGCGAGAGCTTTTGGTGCAACACCACTTAATCTGGCAACACTCTGGAGGCCTGAGGTCGGAAAAGCCCCAGAAATAAGACCGGGAGACGACGGAATCATGGGCTTGTTCACCTTCCGCCCCCAGCTTAACACAATACTTGCACCCTGGGGTGCTTTCTTGGGCTACAATTACCACTTGTACCGTTGGTGTTCTATCGCAGCGTTTCTCAACCTTTCCCCTCCCGAAGCACACTTATATGTACGTATTCATTGTGCACCAGACGTACATACATACGAATTCATTGTGCGGCCCACTCCAGATTTAAAACTGAATTAAATCGAATACTAAATATTTGTTCATCTTTCCGAGATGTGACTTTCCAAAAATTTCACAGCACACCTGATTATGTCGGACGGCACACCAGAGTGCCATGGCACAGCGGTATGGAAACGCTGCTCCTAGGTGCAGGTTAGGCCGGGAGGCAAAAGTTTTTTTTGTTTTTTTTTGCTGCCATCGAATTAGAGACGGATAACACTGCACATTTCTTTTTATGACTTAAAGATATAGAAGAGCAGGTGTGTTCTGAGTGACTGTGTGGGAAGGTATGACTGCACACAGCCTGGACAGAATGGGAGGGTGGCTTATGATGGTTTATAATAAGGGGAGCTGTAGCGGTATTTCACTGGGAGGAGAAGGTGGAGGAAGGTGTTTTTCTGCCACGGCTGCCAGAGTCTACCAATCACACGCACGTTCCACCCATCCCTGTCAGGTAACTAGAGGTCAGTCGCCACTATGAAGTAAAAAGCAATTGTTCTTCAAGCCTTAGTATCTCTATGTGGTTCAGACTGGTGCGTTTGATTTCCATTCAAGAAATTCATTTTGATTTGACACTTATTCCCTTCTTTGCCGAGAGGTAGCAACAAAACCTGGTATCACGATAGAGAAAGATGTGTGAGGTAAATGCTGCAAGAAGGTTTGCTCAGCGAAGCCAAAAGAGGTGTAAACAAAAGGGAACAAAGCCGTAAGCTGTCTGTCATTTGCTAAACGAACGACGGGTAATTACATTTCTATCTATGACGTATCATAGAATACAGTCCCTGTGGAATCCCTTGTTTGTGTGTTTCTCGGGAGCCCACGCAATGAAAACGTTAAGTCTTAAATGTGAGTGAGGTGAACTAGATGCAGAGACTTGACCTCTGACCTCTTGGCTCATGTATAAGGAACCGCAGCTATTCTCCATTTGACCTGCACCTTGTATACGTCACTCGGTCAAAGCCCTCAAATGGAAAATATGCTTAACTTACGTTTTAACACTACCATCTTAAGATAATGAAAAGAAAATAAATAAATAAAAAGGTCTGGATCAATGTGATTGCTGTTGCATTTTATTTTCTTTCCTGTTGCCATGCTACTTATTCCACCGATGTGTTCTGTGTTAATTTGCAAGCCCTGCCATAAACTGAGCAAATGCAGCTGTGAGACACTCTTTGGAAGACAAATTAATTTGGGATTTCTTTTTTTTTTACTCCTTTAATTATGGAAATCATATGCTTCTGATATTTCTTAACACAGTGAAGGCACTTTATCGTTTTTCTTTTTTTTTTGCAATAGTTTTAGTCGTTTTATATCATTTGGAAATTGCACTCTTTACTTGCACTCTATTAATGGTGGTGTTGATTTTGAGTTTTACAGGGGGCATTTTGAGAAGGGTTTTTCTTCACCTCTATGTTTTACTGCTTCCTAATTGATTATCACAACACTAATGCAAATATTGGTTTTTCTGAGTAATTGCGGTAAATGCCGTATATGATACATTCAGTATATAGTGCAGTTTCTAAAATCCTAACTAAGAAGTAATGCAAAGTTAAAATAACGGGAAAGTTACAGTTTTCTATGTAGTTCGATTTAAAAGGACATACCCTTAATTCTTTGTATAATCTCTAATGCCATTTTACAGTTGCCAATGTGTTAAGCTTTGATCATCATTCTTGAAAAAACAAAACAAGTGTGACAACTTAATTCTGTTCACATGGACTCAAGGTCATAGAAGTACCGATGGATAATTTTTCTGATTTGACCATTTTTCTGCCAATGGCATTCAGAAGAAAAGTTAATATATTGCGTTTTTTGTGGCAATAAATATGTAGAAGGTAAAGGTCAATATGAAGTAAATGCATAGTATAATATGAAAATGTAAGAGATAGAACTCTAATGCCAAAATGGCATATTATATAACTGAAATGAGTCTTGTCCCTAAAGATCCCTAAACGGCTGCTTTAGAGGTAGGCCTCTATGTTTGCAAACACAGGTTAACTAGCAGTCCACACTAAACTGAGAATGGCAGTACACCTATAGATAAAGGAGAATGATTTTTAAATCATGGTAATGCATTGATGGGCTGACGTGAATCCTCAAACGTGTTGGACAACGGGAAACCGACTGGAGGTGTCAAGGCCTTACACACAAAGATAATTGGAAAGGGGTGTGTTCGACAATACAGATTAGTATGTCACGCTCCTTAACGTCTGTGAGGTTGCAAACGGTGCAGTTGCTAGGCGTCATTGAGGCAAGCTCGTCAGTGGCATTCGTTTGTACCAAGAAGCAAATGCATTGTGGGTAAAAATGCAAACATGAGTGACTGCTTTATATTAGTGTGATTGGAAATGCTTGAGTTGTCCTTTTAAAGTATGCACCCAACAGTCAAGCAACACCACTCAAGTTTGACTCGATAGCGCTAAAATATCCGATAAAGTTATCTTCAATCCTTCAAAGCCTTCGGTGTCGGTACATCAGAGACAGGCATGTATGTTGTTAGTAGCATTGTAAAAATATTAAACGACTGCTCAACTTTACCTGCTGTAAAATTGTAGTTCGCCGAAAATCCAACCGCTTCAAGTTCACCATCGGTGACAAATTTTATCCACAGATATCGGCCACTGCTCCTTATGTACGGCGGACTATGCTGACCACAGTAGCGTCCCATTATTGGCGAGAAGCCGAACGGTCCGTCCCGTACCTCGATGTTGTCAAATTTACATTCCCATGAAGACTCGATCGAATAGTTCTCTTCAAAGTGCAAATCAATACACTGCCTCGGAGGAGCTGTGAGAGACAAATGTAAACAAATGGCTGTAAACCTCTGAGGCTAATCATTCATTCAATTACTGTGAATTATGAGCAATGACATGTTAGCTGTGGCTTCTTTTTCAGTGTGAAAGTAGTCACTATTCAAAAAACAGACACCTGGATCGTGCATGGCCAAAATTCCAGTTGATTCTCTAGCATTGATTGTAGTCTAACCCAAGGGGTGGCATTGATTCTCTTATTTATAGAGATCATCTTCCATGTATTCATTTTGGTAATCACGTTATGCCATAACCTAATCTTCTTCACTGATTAATCATATCATCTCCCACTACATCAAATAAATAGAATTGGAATGGCCACTAGCAATCTAATTTCATTACAGTCATTTACACATTACTGCATTTCAGCACTGTGGTGGTGTGTCCATAGACAAGGACCTGATGCTTGTTTTTTTTTATTTTTGAATCCAATGTTATTGTGTTTTGTATGTATATGACACATCAAGAGCCTGTTTTTAACAACAAAAAACACAAACCTTCAAGGATGTAAACGCATTCTGTGTCTGGAGGGTATTTGTTTGGGTAATTGGGAGAAGTGAAGACTCCTCCTTCCGCTTCTTTCACCCAGGTTCCACACTGGCCGTGAGGCTTGACTCCAGAATTGTTTTTCACTGGGAGCCGGTAAGAGGGTTGAAATAGATTCATTATGATACATTGAAAGTCAAACATTAATATTGTAGACCAGGTGCAAATGAATGATGGTTGAATGAAGTACCTGCAGAATCCTTCTTTGTTGCCCCAGACAACCCAATCATGAGAAGACTTGCAACAACTGCATGGGGGAAATCAGGGGATAATATATATTTGGTACACCGATTTACACATTGTTTTTCTTCTTCTGTCATCTCTAAGGTGGTAACAAATGTACACATTATAAAGCCTAATCCTAAAAGTTTTTTGCACATCTCAAGTGAAGCAACTTCAGCTTATTTTATTAATTGTAGTTGTTCATTTCTAATCCTAAAACTCAATAAACGACCACAAAATAAATTGTTTAATTGATAAAACTCCAATACATGCATTATTTCTAAAATAAATAAATAAAGCAGAAACATAAAAAGATCAGACATACGAATAAGTATTTGTAACCTATTAACATTATATTCAGATTAAGATATATTAACATCCTTAAAGTATAATATAATCAAAGCATATATTAGTACAAGTCAACGATTTTAAGTTGAATGTGAACGATCTCAAGTCTACATAATGCAGTATATACTTCAAGTTGAGCAAAATGTACGTACACGTTATTAATAAAACGATATCTGCAATGTACAGTCACATTAACAAAACATTAGTAGTTTTATTCCCCACAATTCTCCTTCTAAATATTGGAAGTGCGAATGATTAGGTCAGTTGACTTACCGTGAAGGAAGCTGTGTCCATGTACCATGTCTGTTCCTTTCACAAGGGACTTCAGACTCAACTAATTCCATTTAGATAATAGGATACTTCAAGAGGAAATTATTACAGTGATTTGGGTTCAATATCATTCCACCTCTCCGAAAAAGGACAAAGCAAATTGATTCCACGTTATTAGCCAATTTGTAAAATAACACAATTAACATTCCAGATATGTCCCAAGAACTAATCACCAGTTTCATATAGAACCAAAAACAAGTCCATACTACTCTCATTTGACGTCCATCCAAACGTTTCCAATACCCTTCGGTGCTTATGATGCATTGAACAGATTAATAGTTCCGTCATCAGCGTTCCCTGATTGCTCCACCTTTACATTCTTGTGATGTAAAGATTTTGGTTAAAGGCAGCATTATTAGCTTATTCCTCTTCGGTCTATTGGAAAAATTTGTAATTTAAAACCGACTAAAAATATCCATCACGTCTTTCCAGTCGTAAGCCACTCATTTACGATGCGTAAAAACCACGCTAACTCTTAACATTGAACATTTCGGTATGTCTCCTCTTGCTTTCTCTATTTCATAAGCTATGAATGTGCTTTGGAGAGCACCGTCGGTCCCCGACTAACTGATGATGGTCTCAACAGCCAGTATGAGTTAATGTATGCCCTCCGTCAGCCGCAGCTGCGTTCATTCATCGTCATCTGAGTTGCCAGTAAAAAGCCACAAGATTATGAAATCAGGGGGGGGAACTCTGCAACAGATTTAGAAGTCATGCGCGTGTGAGAGGAAACGCATACCCTAATCTTACGCCAAACAGGTAGAGGTGTTAGTTTAGAATATTTGCCTGCAGACAGAAAACACACGGGCTGCGTGCGTGGTGCACAAGGCAAAATGTAAAAGGTAAGCAAAAAAAAAAAACGCATGGTGAGGAAATCATAAAATGTATGACAAGAGACTAAAACGAAAGATAGAAAACACCCGTGGGGGAAGATAGGCAGGCGGTCAAGCAATAATGCGGACAATAAGCAACCAAATGATGCTGATTTGCATGTGTGGCTATTGGCCATGCGGGTCCTCAATTCTAGGAAGAGGTCTTTAATATCGAACCAACTCTAGCTACCCGACCACCTAGAACATAGCATAGGGAACAAGAGGGTTTTTACCCTTCTAGCCATCTCCACAAAAAGATATTCAAACCACATGCGTTTAAGTGGTTTAAAATGCCTGGTAATGGATTATCTCTAGAGCACGGTCAGTGATGAATTAAACTGTAAAAGAACCCCGGTCTCATCTACAGACTGAGGTCTAACTGTAATCAGATAGTCGTTGAAGACGTATGTTTAGGGGATACTTTAAAGTTGATCTGTACTAGGGGTTGGGAAAATCGACTTTCCATTCAAATATACAGCGCAAAAAATATCTACTTCATTCTACTCTAACCATCTACAGCGGAAACCATTGTTTTGTCTAATTAGGTGTAGATTGAGATTACAAATTGATATAGAATATTTGGGTCATGCAGGCAACCTATCTACAGATGATAAATAAACAATTGATTTATTTAGGCCTTCAGGCAGAGCATTCTAAGTAGGTTAATTGGCTATATTTGCCAATTGTGCATTTTTGTCTAATTTACTAACTAACTAATACCCTTACATCAAAATATTTAGATAATGAAAAGCAATGAAAAAATTCAGATTTTAATATAATTACCCTTTTGTGCTTAAAAGACGTGTACCATATATTCATTCGTTAATGACTAGTCTGTAGTCAATGTTGATGTGATTGCGGCGTGGAGTGGAGAGAGATTACAGTGACTAACACGTTATTATAAGTTATCTTCCTAATGATCCGGTGAACTTATTGTTTCTACATTTGTGCATTTGAGATTTTGTATGGTCATATGTATCCAAGCTCATCCTGCAATTGTCACTGTCACCCCTGATTGAAAGACACAGTGAAGTGCCTAGGGGACCAATAGCTAATCAGGATCTGGCACTATGGTAGTCTTGGTAACCGAAGGACAAATCGTCATATTCAAGTATGTTTATCTTTCCTTGTCAGTTTTTCATGCGATGTTCAGATTTTGCTGTCATGATAACTACAAACTACGTTGGTTCCCTTTCAAACAACACAATCGATTGGTAGGCGTAGAAATACAATCACGCTAAATCTCATTAAAATGTTTAATTTATTGAATTAGTAGGAATTTAATGTGATTTAATTTTTTAATTCACACATTTGTGAATTTGACCCTAAATTGGCAATACTGGTAAGCGAAATATCCAGAGGATCTTAAAATATAAAACTAGAAAAATACTATTTGGTTGAACTTAGACCCTCAACATATCAAATCACAGCGAGCCAATTAATTGAAACTGTGCCTACAAGTCTGACAATGCTGGCATGCTATGCTGTATACTTTGCCTTTCAAAAGTCTCCAGAAACAATCAACAGGATGAATACAACTAACCCAACATTCCAAGTCCTCTAAATATCTAACACAGAATGAGTAGATTTCAATAAATTCTGAAAATAAATATAATTGTGCCCGGCGGACAATTTTGATTAGCACTCGAGCAATACGGTCGGGCAACTCTGTGACCACAGTACTGCACAGTTTGGATGGGTGAAGAGATAAAAAGGGCAATATGGGAATTATTCAAATGAGGCTTATCTGGGCTGCTACGGTATGCAACACCAGCCCTTGTGAATTGAACCGCAGTTTCTAGTTAACACCACTGTATGTATAAAATATCTGTTGGAAGGAAATGCACAAGGACAGGGAAAACATCTCAAAACAGGTTCGTGTTTATTTTCATGAAGGTTTTAATTGATAAGACAGTTTACTAATGTGATTCTCCAACTGACCTAAAAATGTAATTGCAATTATCCAGAAGGATATGGACCATCGCCCCAGGCATTGATGGTTACACGCATCATGCCGACCTCAAATACCTGGGCGTGCATGGAGCTAGAACAGGTGTCAATGCTGTCCCGTGCACGTTTGGAACATGCCTGTTGTACTCCAAATACGATGTGTGCTGAATTTCTTTTGAAGTTTAATAACATGCGGGAAAAGAGTCTGCATCAACAAATAACAATCGCCTTAGTCATAGTTACCTGCTGAACATTCCGTTCCATGTTGAGTGAAGATGTTCGCTTGATTACACCCTATCTGACACGATGAGTAAATGGGGCCGGTTGTTTGTTTTTTTTATTCACTTGTCATCTTACAGCCATTATTGGCAGAATTTTCATTTTGAAAGCTGACAGGACAGAGTGCCCCTGCCAAATAAACACTGGGGCTAATTTCTTCTGCCCGGGGGACTTCTATTAACCTTATTAGTGGCGCACTGAGCAGTTTGTCCGCCTAAATAAACACCATCTGTTTGTCATTCAGCATGCTTGTACTTCATGAAACAGGACCTGGACACAGAAACGGGCCACTGACCACGGACAAATATTTGAGCTGCTTTTTTATGCTACATTAGCTGTCAACCAGGGTCCAATGGCTTCCCTTTAGCATTGTTTTGAACCCCATAGAGGAGCGGGGGAAAGCAATTATATCAGATGTGTCCAGAGTTATGTAAGCTAAGATAGAACATTAAATCAAAAATGTACAGTAATATCATAGCGAGGATTTATTTTTATGGAAATGAAGCAGATTAGTATTTTTGAATGTATGTTATTGTCAAGTAGAAGGGGATTGAAACGAATACAAAAAGTACATCACGAATACAGTGGATGGATTCACAATCAGTGTAAGATAGTTCATGTAAAATCCTGCATGCCAATGGAATTAGGATAGTGATGAGATAAATACTGAAAATAACCTTCTTGTTATCTTCAAATTTACTAACGTTGTTTGTCTTTGGAGTCAATGTAACCCCAGTGATTAATGCCTTCACAAACTTACTGTAATTTATGGCTACTCCAATGTGGTTTGAACTGTTAGGAGTTCTAGTCATACTGAATGCATGATTATGTAAGGTTGTGGCCCTAAAGCACAAGGAAGATTTTTTGAGAATATAAAATAGTTTTTGATCGTGACTCAAATATTAGCCGCAACCAGAAGAACAAATCTGCCTAAATGTTTTATAAAACAGCCTGGGGTAAAACTGACCCCTAAGAACACCGATGCATGTAACATGTGCAGGACATTGAAAACATAACCATGTAAATTAGATGTGTTATCAGTTGCCTCTATTATATTTGAAACAGTCATTAATCATGAAGCAAAAATAATGACGCCAGTCATTTCTTTAGGGATGTTGAAACATTGAAAGGGGTCAAATTGACCCCAAGGCAAACAGGAGTGTTAAATACCGAAACTCCGCCAAATGTCTCTAAAATTAAATCACACCTATTTGGAAGTTTGCATGAGTCTAATCTCATGCGGTCGCTCATCTGTCAGTCATCGTCGCCACGTTCTTTCACGTGTAGAATATATTTCAGCAAGAGAAACTAGTGCCACTACCGCGGCTTTAGTGTTTTCAAAAGCACCACGTGCACACCCTCGGCAGCTTCCTCCTCACGTGCCCGAGGCGTTTCCATGGCATCCCCGTCCGCCTCGCACCGCCGTCGACCTCCTCGGCTCGCACGCACCTTGACCTTGCTCATCCCTGAAACAGCGAGCCGCTTCGCGTAGCGTCCAGGCTCCTGGCTAACGTCGTACTCTGCGCAATCTGTTCCCAAGTCCCCGGCCCCGTGGGTTAAATCGACTGTGTAATTCAACGTTTGACCTCATTAACAACTTGGTGGGAGGGCGCCGTGGAGACTGCTGAGTGTCCCTCCCCAGGCCGCAACACCACCGCCTGGGTTCGGGGGAGGGGCAGGAGGGGGTCGGGGGGGGGGGGCGCTTGAGGTCACTTCCCTGGAAAATCACAGGGAACAATTGGAATGTTACGGAACGGCACAGCGCCAAAGTTTCTCCCGGAACTGAAATCACAGTTTGTTGACACTCAAATGAGTGTGTCAGCAAAAACATATTGAAGCTTGTTAGACATAGAAAGATACATATTCAGTTTTTTAGGGTGAATCTGAAAAAGGTGTGAAAAATCAAACGAACAGTTAATGATTGTGCTCCAGATCCCTCTTCTCCCGCGTCCTGTTTCCACGAGGGGAAGAAGAGGTAATTTCAGACAAAATGCCAGGCCCGCTTGTGGAGAGCTGTTTTTTAGATGACCTTTCCTCTGGCTTCGTCGTGTGGGCAAAGAATTTCACCGCCCAAAAAACTGTCTTACTCTCAAACACTGCGCTTGGTTATTTCTCATGGTCTGTCTTTAATGAGTATGCATGGTACACTTCATTTGGTGTAACTGCAATTATTCGATTGCATTTTGAAATGTCAACGTAGACTGGCACACTTAACAGAAGTTTTTCTTTAACTTTTCTTTTGTGGAGAAAAAGTGAGAATGAGGTAGCAACAGTTTAGGATTCCGAACGAAAAAGGCCAAGTAATATTTGTCTTTTTAGTTTTTTATAATTGTTGCCCGTTGCACCTTTGTGTGTGGCCAAAAGGTGGTGAAGCCACGCCCACTTTCACACCTGCTTACCCACAGCACTGATTATACATATGCACATAAAACTCACCATTTAAATGATAAAACTCATCAAATTATAATACCTGTTATCATTGCTTTATAAAGTTAACGTTTCATATCAATCGTTTAGCACACTTTTTTCTATATGAACAAATGGATGATGTTAAGCACGCAATGCAATTCAAAGCTGTTGTTTGCTTGTTAACACATCGTATTCGGTGCCGTTTGAAATAACAATTACTTGCTTCCTAATGGAAGATTCTCAAGGACAAGGTAGCATATGGATTTATACGTGAATAATGAGCTCAGCCCTCAGTTGCAATATGGCAGTGTTCAATAATTAATTCATAGAAGGCTCTTGCCATATTGGCTTCCTCTCAATAATATCTTTGCCCTTGAAACTCAAGCTTTCTAAAACACTGGGTTAATAGTTGCTCTGTACTTTTACCTTTTATATGTTTTTACATTTTTACATTCTCAAACATCGTAATGACTCTGATATCAAGAACCTCTTACAGTCACCTTGACACGTCATGTAAATTGTAGCACACATGCAAATCCACTCAACCCTTATCTTCAATCCGGAACACTATTCCAACGAGTGAAGTGCGGATTAATCCACTACCATTGTTTGTTGTGACAGTGTGCTCTTTTTTTGGCGGTGGTGGTGGTGGTGGGGTAAACCCTCAAAGCAAGGTCTCTAGCAGTCTTATAACATCAATTGTCGTCAGTTGTGCAATCTGCCATAGCCTTGCTGCGCTTGCCTTAACTGAGGCTTGTTTAAGGGAGAGGCGTAACGCGTGATTGATGATGCCTGGGGGGAAGAGGGTGACCAAGGAGGCTTGTGAAATTAACAGAAGCTCAACTAACACAAGACCACAAGGGAGCACACTTCTGACACAGCCTTTAGGGGCTAGGTGTGGCCTAGTGAGTGGGACTATTACGTTTTAGTGACCTAAAAGGCCATGACTTGAAATCCCACCAGAGAACCCCACCACTAGGGTGCCCTTGAGCAAGTCACTTAACCCTAAGATGCTCCAGAGGGGACAGTTCCTGTAATCTCATCGCGAGTCAATTTGGATGAAAGCATCTGTCGAATGCCGCACGTGTAAACGTGGTTCTCTATAGGGCCTGCTCTGACGGCTGATTGTTGAATGCATCGTGAACGTGTACACTTTCGAATGTGCGATGCTTGTGTGTCAAGCTATCTCTTGAGAGTGACATCTCTCATCGCCCTCATCTCTCATGGCTTCCTGTCAGAAGAGTCCCCCATTATTCCCAAATCCCAAATCATTCAGTAATTGTCCACACAAATATACATGTTCTATACTGTGTGTCATCAGATCATTGTTTCAGATCAATTCAAAAAAATTTATTCAGTCAAATGTATAGAGAATAGCTTTCCAACCCTCTAAAAAATGAATAAACTCTTGAATAAAACACTCTTTTTTTTTTATTTTTTACATGAATCAATTAATCATGTAAACACTTAATTTAATCTCATCATAGGATCCATTCCCCCTCTTGCCTATCACGGTCGTTAAGGACTGCTTAGCGACCAAGAGAACACATAAACTACGGCACAGGGACTGATCCTTGTTTAATTGCCTGTTTTCACAGTTTTAACGTTATCCCAAAACAGACTGGTAGGCGGTATATATGACCCCGGATGCATTTCAAAGGGAAGTTCACCGTCTCGATGTAGCAGATATCTCATCCTCTCACACCCGGAGATCTGTTCCTATCGCGCTAGCCTAGCGATAGCGATCTGACCTTACAGACACCCAGATAAAACCCTGCCAGTGAGAGTTCTACTTCAATCTGTGAGAGACAGAATCGTACATAGTTGCCTTAGTGCAATAACAATGAAATGTAAATGTCACATCGACTTTGATAATGCATATTCTGCACAAGTCGTATTGGGGGGGGGGGGGGGGGGGGGGCGTTAAAAAGCAGTCCGAAAAAATTAACCGATTTATAAAATGGTATTTAATAAAATACTAAATATCGTCTTTTTTTTCATAGCAATTTATATTATTCTCTTATTTTTTATTTTTTTATTTTTGTTGACACCAGCCCCCACCCCGCCTTAATTCGACTTTTGCTGCATTT